>KK118844.1:1056362-1074942 GCA_000611955.2 Stegodyphus mimosarum
ATGCCAGAGCCCTAAAGGATATTGCTGTGAAATTATTACGTTTAATCACATTTTTCCGCATTAAAGCTTTTTTTTTAACTTTTAACTAAATTAAGCAGAAAATAATTACAGCTAACAAAACTTTATGCTTCCGAAATTGAATTAAAGTCTCATGTATTGCCATTGATTTTATATTGTTATCTTTAAAAGTTGCTGAGGGCATAATTAAGAAAAATGACAGTTTAGTGCTTAAATACACTCAAGTGCAATAATTTTTTAAAGATTTTTCTAGGATAAAAAATAAGAGAACTGAAAAATGCATAAACAAAAGCTTTAAAAGTTAGAAGAAGAATACCTCCGAGTAAATCTTTGGTACTGCTTTATTCTGTAAGATAATAGAAGAAGCGTGCAAAAACTGTGCACATCAGCTGTAGGGGACAAACTTTTTAGGGCACAGTTTTTTCAACAAAAGTGAAATATCTATTGTCTTCTTTAATGGATGATGTGCCATTCTCACTTTAGGTGGTTGCACAAGTTTCTTAATTAATAAAAGTTTTTTAGGCAAACATGCTGAAATAGGGTTAAGCATTATTAAGATACTAGGATATGCCATACTATGTGATATTTTGAATAGGTAAATCACGTTGTGCTTTTAAAGCTGTACTTTCTGTTATTATAAAAATGACCAGGGAACATTTCGAATACTGTACTGTTTTTTTAGTGTCACGCATTATGTTTATTAAGCGATTTAATTTTGTTTATTTTGATAATAGTTCGTTTATTTAAAGTTTGCAAGGATGTTTCTTCTTTGACGTATGACAAAAATTTTAAATAATTTTTAATAATAAGTTTATGTTGTTTCACCAGCAAAATTTAAACATTTACATTAAACTTCTAAAAATTAACTTAAGGAATGAGCGAATTAATTTAATTTTTTGCCATTTCTAAACACAAAATTAATAGCGACTGATTACTTAAACTTTTGCATGCCGTAATTTGATCTAGAAATAAAAAACACAACTAATTTATCAAATTCACATTAGAATACACCCATAGACACAATAAAACAAAAAACAAACTGCCATGAAAATATTTCTGTTTATGATATCCCGGATGTTCTATTTTTACAACATTGGCATGTAACGCTGTCTATTCTCTATTCCTCTCTTCTTTTTCACTTCATGAACGCAAAGAGGTGTGTGATGAATGTTTTAGATTTGTATGCTGTAGTAACAATTTACTGAACAATCTGATATGAAATTAATAAAATTTAAATATAATTTTTTTTAAAAATCGGAAAGATTTCAGACTTTAAATTACGTCCAAAGGAACATTTTTTAACGTTTTGTGCGTTACTTTTATATATTAAATATCGTGTTCTTCGCACTTAAACCATAAAATTCAGTTAAACAGCAATATCGCAAAATAATTTTAAAATGAGTATATCTTTAGAATTTTCGATACACAGTTCCACGCGCTTTAGATAAAAAGTTTTTTCCCGTAGAGTATTGCCATTGCTCGCCTTTAAATTGTTTAAGTTTGTTTAGCAAAAATTCGTCGAAGGTTTACGAAATCTGAAATAAATAAGAAAACAAATTCAAAATTCAAAATTTGGGCTTCCAGATGCGCTAATTCGGGTCGAAACGTACGTTATTCAAAATTAGACGGCTCTAGTCACATTTGGAGTAATATGCATACATTTATGCAGATTCATCATTATTTAATTTCTTTAAATACAATACAGGGCTGCAAGATTTGGTGGCAACAGTTTCAAAAGTGATTCAGATTCTTTTAATGTTTCCAACGCAAAATCGCAAAACGGAAACAATAGTCCTTCAGGGACAATCCCCTTTGGACCAAAAACTGATTACAAGTAGTACAAAAAATATAAGACATTAATATAAGACACATTCTAAAACACTAATTTTTTGGAAGCCTTTTTGCGCAGTTTCTCAGTGTCCATAATATTGCGGGAGGCAATGTACATGAAACCTGCTTTTGCATTCAAAATGCATGTTTCTAGTGTTTTTTTTTTTGGCGCACTACGCAACGTCCTTGTGATGATGTAGCTATATAATGTGCATATGATTTTCTTGCAGATGTCGACTGATGGGCCCGGGGTCCAGGTGTAACGTGAATTTTAGGTTACGCTTAAAGCAAATTCAAAGTAATTTCCCTTCTATAATTCACAAGAGTCATTTATAATGTGGTGTTTTTGTGCAAATCAGTGTGTAAGAACCACCCGGCAGCCACAGCCATATTCAGTGCATTGATAAATATTCACGAGTGATAAAATGTGATGCAATATTCACAACAGAACTAGCTTTCCAACGGCACACATAAACTTCTTCACCGTATCGGTAATGAAATTCTCCATGTTGAAAATTTTACATTTCTTTTGCTGATTTAAGAGCACACTGTTCCATTCTGGAATCTCGTACTTTGCTGATTCCCTTAAAGTTTTTGTTAGATAAATCTGTCAGCAGACTGTGCGATGTAAAAAGTTACTAAAAGTACTTTCTGTTTCTCTGGATTGTCAATAAAATATAATTTTTCAGAGTCAATGTTTTATCTGAAAAATTATCTTTTATTGACAATCCAGAGATTTAGCGGGAAATTTTTATATTTCGAAATTTTTTCCACTGTAGATATATAAGGTATATCTCCCACATTCTTAGCGTGCCTTCGTGGTGTAATGGTCAGCACACTGAGCCGGTATTTCAGAGGTCCGTGGTTCGATTCCCGGCGAAGGAATTGCATATTTTTCATGTCTCCTGCTACTAAATAACCTAATGTCTCTACACTGGCGCCCGAACTAAAAGGGTTGTGGATGATGACTCTCCACACCCAGGATTTGGCGACTAGGTCCTCTAAAACCCTAGTCGCCCTTTAAAAAGGGGAGTATATAAGGTATATCTCCCACATTCTTAGCGTGCCTTCGTGGTGTAATGGTCAGCACACTGAGCCGGTATTTCAGAGGTCCGTGGTTCGATTCCCGGTGAAGGAATTGCATATTTTTCCTGTCTCCTGCTACTAAATAACCTAATGTCTCTACAGATGGACATAGCGTAAGGATAAACAGTTGCTGAGCAGAGCTCCCAAACTTCGAAATGAAAGTGAATATGTTTTCCTAGTATGAACGTCTTAGCAGAATGGTGTCCATAATACGGAACCATAGATTCATGAATACTCAGACTTTCATGGAAAAATCCAAATTGAAGAAACATTTTTTCCAATTTCTTCATAAAAGTGAAAGATTTGAAGCACAGGTGGTCATTTACAACAACAGAAACAAGCAGCTATCGAAGCTCAAAACAGGAAAATACAGCTGAAACCAATTTCCACCCCCTTTTAAAGAGAGAGATGAGACCCCCCTCCAGTCCTCTCATCCCTCCTTTCTTCAGACATAGATTTTATGTCATGTCACAAAATCTATCAAACCTTCTATAATAAACAGTAACGTAGCAGGCCTTCTCGTGATGCGCCATGGATAATGATAAATCTGCTTCAGCTTTGCCGTTCTCTCCCGTCTTCGTTTTGATGATGACTTCAAATTTGTTCCCCTTACTACTACCTTTTATGGTGAAATTGAAGCTATTGCGCTCGCTCTTCAACAACTGTTGATTCCTAGTCACTCTTTTGTAAAGGCAGTCATATTGTCAGATTCCAAAAGTGGGCTTTAATCTCTTCTGAATATTCAAAATAGTTCCCAAAGAATCTTAGACTGTAGGCCTTTGCTTAAGGCAATGGCACACAGAATTTCTTTCCATTGGATAGCAGCCAACTGTGGAATTATGGGAAATGGAAAAGCTGATACTTGGGCTAAGAAAGAAACTTTCATAATTCAACGCATTAATCGACCACTTTCATTTCATACGACTAAATTGCTTGTTAACCTGACTCTCAAGAAAATGCTTAAGCAGGATATGGTTCAACGTGCTATGGATAAGAGTTGGAGGATTCTGGGGGAAGAGAAAACGTTAAATCCCAGTTTTCTAAGAAAGACAGTGGTACCTCTACTTAGACGTCTGACCGGACATGGCTCTTTGCGAGGCCACCTCTACAGAATTGGAGTGGTGGATTCCCCGAACTATATTTTGTGTGCCTCCAATCAGTCTATGATTTTTGAACATTTAAATAATTGTATTGCACTTTCTCGGTATGAGGACATAGTTAAAAGTACTGGAGAGACCGTGAACTAAGGGCTTAAGCGCTAATGTTTGGCATTTGTAAAACAAATAATAAACGGTATTTTTTCAAACTACAGATATGATAGTTTTTTTTTTAATATTAAGCATGATGTTCCAAAAAAGAAACATTGGCACCTAAAAGGTTACATCCTGCCATCAAGACGTTTAATTTCAGACAGGGGGATCACAAATCTATTATTTGATTTTGAACTGTCTTCATAATCAGCAATGAATGGTACACGGACAAATCCTGAAACCAGTGACCATGGTTTCAAGCAATTACTGCTTATTTTATAAAATTAAACACTAATATATTCTATTGATATGCATTTTTATTCACTCTGGTGTCCTTAGGCGAAATTTTGGAAACAACATCTGACATTCCTAATCTTCATATAGGGCATAAAAGGCTAATTTCTATAACATTTTTACGAATTGTCAAATTATCAATAAATTGTAAAATTATTATTATTATTGATTATTATATTTTTATATTTAAATATTTAAAAATCGCTTAAGTCAGTTAATCAGTATTAATCCTGTTAAAACTAATTCTTAAAAATCTTTATTTAATTTATGTCCAGCTGTAATGCAGTCTGAGGCTATTTATAAAACTGCATTTATAAAAGAATAGTGAGTTTTGATCATTAGTGAAAATATTAGTTCAAAATTATTTTGTAAGGATTAGTTTTTTTTTCTAACTAGTTATTTTATGTTAAATAGCTTTACTGCCCTTCTTCCTTTCCGTTTTCCTACCAAACTGCTAATTTTTAGTTCGCCCGCATTCAAATAATATCGAAAGTGATGGCATTTAAGGAAAAAGATTTAGATTGTTTAATCAGAGCGTGTTCCGCCAGCTGAAAGCCACATTACTAGTTGCAGTTCTACTATGGTAGTCTATATTTGGCATTGTTTTATTCTTTTATTCTTGCCAATAGTGTCTGTCACGCCGGTATAGGTTTGACCAAATTCGAATTTTCTGCATAGCCTTTTGGCTAACTTAAGATTGTACTTAGTTTTAACCTTGAATTCATTACTTTTGAGTTATGCCATTACTGCTGACTGGTTTTGTAAGCACAAGAAGTGCCTTCTGTTACATTAATTGATGTCTTAAAGATTATTATTTACACCTTTCTTACCTTCTTTGTCCCCCTGGGGGAATGCGATTAACACTGTAGTTTTTTGAAGGAAACTTGCGCGAAAGCCTTGTTGAATTCAAAGCGACTCAATAGAGACCCATCTCAGAAGAACGTCGGGTGCCGTCCAGTACTACTGAGTTTAAACGTGGTCACTTAGACGGTCATTTGCAGTGCACAATCCCGTGTGGAGTTGGACCTTGTCGTGGTCTGGGGGCTCCCTCGCAAGAGGGTCTAAAGCAACTCCACCCGCTAAGTAGCAGTTCCGGTGAGAACCCCAGGGTACCGGTTCTGTGAACAGCAGCTACCACGTAAGTCGGGCCCATTTACGGTTCATGTGGTAGTCCCCTAGTAAGGTTGACACAACCCCTACACCCCTCGTACGCAGTACAAGTACAAGGTACGATGGTGGGCAAACGTTCCAAAGATCCGAAGAGATCTGCTGATCATGATGGCGAAGTGCTATCTATGAATCCTGTCGAAAAAGACAATATCGGCAACGAAGGGTTGCCCGATAATGTGGAACATAACACGGAGCAGAGCAGGCCAAAAGGTCAAGACAGCGAAGAGTTGTCAGCGGAAGCTCCAAAAACAGTTAGGTCACACGAACAGATAGGACACATGAGTTCTTCTGATTCATCAGTTGATCCGGTGGATCCAACGACAATGAAAGAGGCACATCATAGCCTAATAAATCTAGAAGGTATTTTAGCCAAAGAGCAAATATCTAAAAAGTTAGCGCATGAGATTAGAAATGAATTTGTAGTTTTACTAAACTTAGTAACAAAACGAAACTTAAAGATCGCGCAGTTAGAAGGTCAGATAGAGCAAACCCAAAATTTAGAGGATTATGTACAGGGACTCCTGTCAGTCAAGAAGCAGACGTACGCAGAGGCAACTAGACAAAGATCCAGATCGAGAAACAAGAATAGGACAGAAGCAGGAAGATCCATCTCACAAAAGAGAGCGGAAGGAGAGGAACATGTTCTGCTAGTTTACCCGAAACCAGAAGTAGACTGTACATCAGAGGAGCTAAAGCAAAAACTAGTTCAGTCGATAAATCGGACTAAACTAAAAATAGGAGTAAAAAGAGTCAAAAAGATTAGCAAGGGAGGAGTTCTCATAGAGGTCCCCAGTAAGGATGACCTGACAATACTGGAAGAGAAATCAGAGAAAATAGGAAAACAAAGGAAAGCATGGACACCAGAATACCGGAAAAGAGAAACCCAAAAGTCATAATCTACAACGTGAACGAAGAGATAAAACAAGATGAAATAGTCAAATTAGTGAAAAAACAAAACGAAGGATTAGAAGAAGCAGAGGTAGAAGCGGTATTCCCAATAAGAGCAAAGTATGGACAGCACTGGGTGCTATGAGTGGACCCAAACACGTTCAATAAACTAATAGAAAAAGGGAAAGTCAACATTAAATGGTCACGCCTTAGAATTAAGGAGTACCTGAAAGTATCCCCTTGTGCAAAATGCTTGGGATACAACCATAGCGCAAAAAACTGCAAGAACGAAAGAGTTTGCGCCGGGTGCGGAGACCAAAATCATGAGATAAAAGAATGCCCAGCAAAAGACAAAAAGTGCGTAAACTGCACAAATGCCAACAGTAAATATAACGCGGGATACAACCCCAATCACGATACAAGAAGCCAGAAGTGCCCATGCTACGAAAGAGAGTTAAACAAATTGATCAACAGAACAAATTATGGACTGTGAAGTTCTACAGATAAATCTACAGCACTCCCGGAGGGCAACAGAAGCAATGAAGATTAATCTAGCGCAAAATGACAAAATTAAAATAGCATGTGTGCAAGAGCCATACATAGTGAAAAACAAGATGTATGGCCTCCCAATAGTTTACAGAAAATATTACCATGAAGATAATGCTAAGGCAGCTATAATACTAACCGACAATAGAATTCCAGTCTGTCAGTTGCATAGCGACTCACTAGTAGTTGCTCTCAGACTGGAAATGGAAACTCCTCTACTGATAGTATCAGTTTATTGTCCAGCCTCGCAAGAATTAGATGAAGTCCTCGTAACATTGCAAAGAATAGTAATATAAAGCAAGATAACCACAATAGTATGCAGCGACCTAAACGCCAAACATCCGATCTGGAGCCCGACTCCAGCGGAACCAAGGGGTACCAGAGTGTGCGAGCTTCTAGCCATAACAGGACTCTCAATAGTTAATGATGACCAAATAACGCCTACTTTTGCTGGAGCAAGAGGCAACTCCTGGGTAGACCTAACTATGCAAAAACAACAAGGTTAGGAACTACAAATAGTCAATTGGAAAATAGACGACACAGAAAACGGCAGTGACCACAATAGTATTTACTTCCAAATTCGGATAGGGAACCTACCAAATAAGGAAAATAACAGGCTCCACATTGAAAAGACGGATTGGTTAGACTTCAAACAAGAAATCTGGAAATACTACAAACCAGATAACACCCAAGACAAGGCACAAATAGATAGCCATATAGAAAAAACAACGAAGATGCTACAGGACGCCAACGAAAAGACCAAAAGAAACAACAGCGTAAATAAACCCCGAAGGAAATACACCCCCTGGTGGTCCTCCGAGATAGGACAACTCAGGAAACTGGTTCGGGCACTTAGGAAAATATTCCAAAAAGCCCAGACAGAAGACCGTTCTTATTATAGACAGAAATACAAGATCTACGCAGCACGCTATAAGAAGGCAATGTACAAAGCGAAAAGACAATACTGGAATGAGTACTGGGAAAGTGTTACCACAAACACGCCCTTCGGTACATTCTTCGAAATGATCAAAAACAAGAACATAGGCCCCCTTCGGATTAATAGCATCCAAAAAGAGGATGGTACAAAAACAACAACAATAAAGGAAGCCATCGAAGCTATTATAGATCACCACTTTCCACAAGACAACGACCAGGACGATAGCGAAGTCCACTCCCGGATAAGAAATGAATCCAGAATACCCCCGATACCCCGGATGATGTCCCTTTCTCGCGGGAAGAAATAAAAAGAATAATAGAAATAATGAAAAAGAAGAAGGCTCCGGGCCTGGATAACCTCACAATTGGAGCAGTCGAAGAATTAAGAGTAGCAAACGAAGACATATTCCAGAATCTCTTCAACAGTTGCCTGGAACAAGGATACTTCCCAGACACCTGGAAGAATGCAGAATTAGTCCTGTTTCCAAAAGAAGGGAAAGACAAAACAAAAGCGAGCGCCTACAAACCAATTTGTTTACTCTTTGCATGGGGCAAAGTTTTAGACAAACTTATTACCCAAAGGTTGACCTACCACCTTGAAAACAATAGGCTTCTGAACGATAAGCAGTTCGGCTTCCGAAAAGGGAAAAGCACTGTAGACGCGGTCGACCACCTGCAGAAGATAATCCAACAAAACAGACAAGAGAGTCTACACACCTGTGTCATCTCACTGGATGTCGCCTCGGCGTTCAACCAGCTGTGGTGGCCGGGACTAAAGAAGAGACTCAAAGAGCTAAGATGTCCAAAAAATATATACAACCTAATAGACAGCTACCTCACGGAAAGGAAAGTAACCTACAAAAGAGATGGAGTACGAATTACCAAGAAATACTACAAAGGTGCGCCACAAGGGTCGAACATCGGGCCTATACTTTGGAACATAATGGCAGACACCGCCCTTCAAATAGATTTTGCAGATACAGCAATAATACAGGCCTACGCCGACGACTTCATCATTATCATCAAAGGCGGCAACAGGTCACTAATAGAAAGACGTGCTACAGAAGCACTCAAAAGATTAACAAATTGGAGTCAGACGTACAAACTCAAGTTCAGCATAGAGAAGACCCAGATGATACTGTTCCCTAAAGGCACGAAGATAGAATCAAACCCACCGAGAATAAAGTGGAACAACATCCCACTCAGGCGTCAAGATACGCTCCAGTACTTAGGCTTCCTGCTGGACAAGAAGCTCACGTGGGTTCCACATTTAACAGAAGTCAGGAACAAGACTAGCAAAATAATCAATAGCCTAAATAGGACGATGAGCGACAGATGGGACCTCAAAGGAAGATTGCTAAAAGATCTATACCTAAAAGCAGTAGAGAGAATGATACTCTACGGCTGTCCAGTCTGGATGACGAACACAGTTAGAGTTCAGACAAAACTAGCCCAGATTCAGAGGATAGCTTTATTGAAGATTACTAAAGCATTCACGACAACTTCAACAGTCGCCCTGCAAGTATTAACAGGAGTAATGCCATTAGATCTGAAAGCAAACAGAGAAAAACTAATCTACCGATTATCCCACTACAAAGAAGATACTATCTTCGAAGGAGTCACCATCATTCCACACGATGCGATAGAGAACATCAGTCAAGATTCCGATCACCATCCAGCGGAGCTCAGGAACATAACATGGGGCAAAGCTATGCCGAAGGGTACAGATCTAGAGATCTTCACGGACGGCTCGCGCATAGGCGGCCAAGTAGGCGCAGCCTTCGTCGCGTACCACCAAGGCCGAGAGATCTACAAAGAAGGAAAGAGACTCTCAAATGAGGCAACGGTATTCCAGGCAGAATCCTATGCCCTCAAAAGAGAAGCCCTCTGGGCAGGGAATCAGGAGATCAAGAACAAGCTCAGCTTCTTTACAGACAGCATGAGTGTGTTGCAAGCGCTCAATAAAAGAGGAAAAGTAGCTAAACACGCTACCACGCTAAGAGAATTACTTAAGACCCTTCGAGAACATCACTCAGTCCAGATCCATTGGGTGAGAGGACACATGGGGCTTCTCGGCAACGAAGAAGCAGACGTACAGGCAAAAGCGGCAGCACAAAAAGAAGATATCGACGTCAGTCTCCCTATCTCCACGGACGTAGCTAAAAGACTCATCACCAAGTTCCTTCTCGACACATGGCAAGACCGCTGGAACGAGGAAGAAAATGGAAGGCACACGTACAGGTTCTTCCCAAAAGTTAGCCTGAAAAGATTAAGATCAGACCACTATGTCATCCAAGCCTTGACAAACCATGGCAAATTCCCGGCCTACTTTCAAAGATTCCTGAATCGCAATGCAAGATACCTGCGGCACCCCAAGACACCAAGCAGATGCCATGCACTACATCCTCGATAGTAGCCTTATGAAGGACCTAAGACAGAGACACTTCCCAGCAAACTACAGAGACCAGCCGTTAGTTTTCCTGACCACGGATTTCTACTCAAGAAAAGGAGTCCGCAGCATCTTCAAGGACCTGAACTCAAGAGACGATATATTCCTGGAGGAATTGTAACAGGTACGAGTACCTGCCCACCAAATATTGACGATGTACATATGTAAATAGCTTTGTAGTCCTAAAAGGACATATTTAACCACAAAATCATTAATCTAGATGTAATAAGTGTATGTAACTGTAATATGTAGTATTTTAATGTTAATAATAAAGGACGTAAGTCCACACAAGCTAGATTACTAGCGCAACGAACAGGATGATTTCAAGCCCGGTAGTGCCTTCTTCTGGAATTGGCGGAACCGGTTAGTGCTCAAAACACTAGTTACCTTCTTTGTTTTAATAATGGGCATAGCGATAAGTCCATCAAGATCCAGCTTGAATCTTGATTTAGTTTATGCTTCCCAGTAAGGTGAGACTACAATTCTTTTTGTTCCAGAAAGAATTATTAATATAAAGTGCATCGTTTGTCAAATTTTCGTAGGTATCAGCACCATACTATGACTTAATTAGTACCACTATTGTTATCAGTGTATGAACTTGGCGATTTATTAAATATGCCTTTATATTTGTAGAAGAAATCGGATGAAAAATTTTAAATACCACTCTTTTAAAAGATATATATACCTTGATTTTGTGCCAGTAAAAGGAAATGATGGGTGGAAATTGCTAGACATATCAAAATAGATGTTTTTATGGGAATTATGTTAGTTGTAAGAATGATAAAACGAATTTAAAAACTACAAGCTATGCACTGAGAAAAAAGAACAAAAAAGTCTAGACCTTTAAAACTAGTTCAGTCTTAGTTGCATTCATTTCACAGGTATTCAAATATTAAGTGTTACCAACCTTTATTAAATTTATTTAGTGTGGGGAACTACTGTCCCCAAAAATTTCAAATACACTCACGTTTGTGAAAATTGCAACACCAAGAAGGAATCGTCATAATTGAATGCAACTTAATACACAGTTGAGTGGTAGTGGTACAAATAAATGATTAAATGTTCAAAGCAAACAAACAAGAACAAGAGATCAGAATCAGTATTTTGTGTGGCCACCACGCGCCGCAATAAGTGCTGCTACACGACGTGGCATGGAGTCAAACAAAGTTTGAATGTCTGACTGAGGAAGAGCATTCCATATCGTTTGTACGCGTACCCAAAGTTCGTCTGCAGACGCAACAGGACGAGGATCACGAGCAAGACGCCGACCAATGACATCCCACACATGTTCAATTGGCGACATATCCGGGGAACACGCAGGCCAAGGAAGAAGCTGTACCTGCTGCGCTGCAAAGAAGGATTTAACAATCCGAGCAGTATGAGGGCGGGCATTGTCCTGTTGAAATACAGCGCCTGGCAAGCTTTGAAGGAAGGGAACAGCTTCGGGCTGTAGAACTTCACGGATATACCGGTTGCTGTTCAGATTGCCCACAATTCGTAGCAATTGAGATCGTCTATGATATGCTATGGCGCCCCAGACCATAACTCCGGGTGTTCGTCCACTGTGGCGTTCGATAATGCACTCCGGAAGGTGGCGTTCACCGGCATAGCGTCTGACACGAATGCGGCCATCATGGTACCACAAATTAAAGCGGGATTCGTCAGAAAACACGACATGCTGCCAATCAGCACGCCAGTCTCTATGCTGATTGGCCCATTGTAGCCGCAGGCGGCGATGGTCGTGCGTTAGGGGGATCCTGTATAAAGGAGTCCGTGCGCGCAGTCCACACTGCAGCAGACGTCTACGAATTGATGAAGCACACAATGAAACACCTGTAGCTATTGACCACAGTGCTGCCAATTGTCTAGAGGAAGCTGTACGGTCCGTCCGCGCCATGCGGACCAGGTGTCTATCATCGCGAGCTGACGTCAC
The DNA here is from genome assembly GCA_000611955.2 of Stegodyphus mimosarum. Taxonomy (NCBI): domain Eukaryota; kingdom Metazoa; phylum Arthropoda; class Arachnida; order Araneae; family Eresidae; genus Stegodyphus; species Stegodyphus mimosarum. The sequence continues at coordinate 1,068,763 of KK118844.1, forward strand.
ATTTCGGGGTCCACTCCCGGATTTCCGAGTTGTCCGACACTCGTCCGTCCACTGCTTCCAAACGCGCATCACTGTGCTGCTGTTACGCTGCACACGAGAGGCTACTGCACGATACGACAATCCAGCTTCACGAAGGCCGATGATTCTCCCTCGTTCAAACTCTGTAAGTTGTTCAAATCTCGCTCTCTTTCGTCGACGAGGCATAAGTACAGATTGAGTTAACGTTTACCACTAGCAGATAACCACCGATAACCATACACGCCTCGCTACAGCCGTCTATTTATTCGGATCCATCAGCCGTTCAGAGGGCGCTGCTCAGCATACGCATGCGCTACGGATTTGCAATTCTAATCATTTGCATATCATGCCCTACTTTGCATTTCCTGAAAATTTCAGCTCACTCGCGTAAGTCCTTCATGGTGTTGCAATTTTCACAAACGTGAGTGTACAATTTCTCTTTCTATTTTGAACAAGGAAAAGTAAAGGACAGAAATGAAAGCAATTTGTTTTCTTTCATTTGAAATAAAAAAAAAGGGAAATGGACATGTTATCTGTTATCGCTTCGATTGTGTATGAGAAGCATAATTAGTTAACATACGATGCATTTTTCTTACGAGATAGCCATCATAATTAGTTAACATATGATGTATTTTTCTTATGAGATGACCATTTAAGAGAATATTGAAATATATTTATATAATGTGAAGTTAAGATTAATATCAAATAAACACAACTGCATTTATGCATTTTTTATCAGATCCATTATCTGTATTATTATAGAGTAATCTACTGTTAATTATATCTATATTATTATGAAGTAATTTAATGCAATGTGTTTTGTTATCATTTGCGTGTATTAATAAGAGTGTCATAATAATGAAGTATATTTTTCATAAGATGATCATTTAAATAGAGTTTGGAAGTGTACTTTTATAAGATATTTCTCCCGGATTCTTAGAATGCCTTCGTGATGTAATGGTCAGAAAGCTCGGTGCCTATTCGAGAGCCTGATGGCGAGGGCATTGCTCATTTTTCTTCTCCTCTGCTTGGAAATAACATAATAAATCTACAGTGGTGCCCGAGCTAAAAAAAAAGTGGTGGATGATGATTCTCCATCACCAGGATTTGGCGATTGGGTCCCCTAATCCCATGTCGCCCTTTAAAAGGGGGAGTGTGTACGGTATTACTTCCGACTTCTTAGCATGCCTTCGTGTTGTAATGGTTAGCACTCTCTTCGCGTATTCGAGAGGTAGGTCCGTGGTTCGAGTCCCGGGGAGGGCATTGCTCATTTTTTATCTCTCCTGCTTCGAAATAACCTAATGACTGTACAGTTTTATAATGCCACTTTAAAGTTATTATTACCTTATACAAGTGATAGCGGAATTATTCTCATTTGTAATATCACAGTTTGACTCATGTAGTTGTATTGACTATTTTTTTTCTCAATTCTTTCCAAATTTACATATGATTACTTCTACAAATTCAATGTATTCTCGGGTTTAATACCTGCAATACTACGATTACTAAGATGCAGACTTTATGTATGTGAACAATATTATTAAACGTACAAAAAAATGGAAGTAATAATATTTTTAATTTTTTAACAAACTTTCAACCAGCATGCTAAATCTTAAAGAATAGTGCATTTCATTTATTCTTTTATTTCCTACTGAAGTTACCAAATTTTTATGAATATCACGGGCCACACATATAATCACAGGCCAGACCTATGATATTATATCCTTAACCTTTTACATGTCCTAATCTATTCTGCAAAGCACATATGAAAAAGATATTATAAGATAAGCCAGTCTCGAACATAAGCCAATACGTATGATACCATCAAACCATACCAAGAATGAGTAATCTATTAAGACACCTTGACTATATAACTCCCTGAAGACCAAAGAATCAGCATGACACGGATTCTGAAAAAGCACTTCTTCCCCTATACCCCTTCCCCCATGATATCATTTCCTTCTCCAGGGATAATGTGACGTTAAAGGATAAGCAAAAATCCTACACTGATCCCCAGTAGGTTTATGCCTGCACTATACATTTTGTTTTTTTGCTTTGTCCCGCTTTCTTTTTACATCACTGACAGCTGTGACGTTATATTGTATTATACCCTCTACCGCTAGCCACATCAAATCTCACTGGGATCTCCTGCAAAAGGGAAAAAACAACTAACACTCTGAAGAAGAGTCTAGAAGAAACGAACAATGAAAAAAAGAACCTGGTTAAGAAAGCAGAGAGAAAAAAAACAGAAAGATCGATATAGTGAGAAAAATGTCGGTAGACGTGTGTGTATGTGCGTGTGTATATATATATATATAAACAGATACTTCACTAAAATCTCCTCGGCGTCGTGAAGTGTCATAAAAATGTCTTGAGGTACCCTATACAGGTATAGTACCTTTTACTCTTCATTCGACTTTCATGAGAAGTTTCTGCTTCAAGCTTATATATTCTACAAGCAAAGTTTGAATTTCTGCTGCGAAAATTTATCCTAAATATGATTATTTATGTAGGGCGTTGTCTTATATTTAAACACAATCAACTCTCCCATCAATATTTTATATGCTTCAGATACAGACATTTTGTAAACTATCTTCTGCGTTTTATCAATTCAACAATTTAGAATTTAAACAGAAAAAGGAGACCTGAAGATATGAAAATTAATAATGTCGCAGTGGGAAAATGATTTTTTTAAAAAAACAGTAGTAGCTAATACAGAACTTTGAACATTTTCAAGGCGAATAGCAGATCTTATTATTTTGCGGAACTGTAGAACAATGTAATGTAATGCTTCTAATAAAGCTGATGGGCTTCTTTAAAGTTTTTTTTGGAGGGTGAGCTGCGATTCATTTAATTTGCATAATTCCTATAATTTGCATCCATTGAACGAAAAACACACTCGTAATACTTTATATTTTTATTTTAAAGATCTTTTATTACCCTAGATGTATATTCTGGATCGTAAAGAAATACTTAATGTTTTCTTATACACGTTACGGTAATATAGTTTGACTAAAAGTTGCGTAATCTCAAATAATTGTTATATTTAGCCGAAATGACGTTAACCAAGAAGGAATATTATTCTTAAAAGGAGATTTTGAGTTCAATCACTGTAAACGTCTGAATGACTTTTAAAGTTATTGCAACGAAATACTACCCCCTATATTATATTTAAAGAAATTAAATAATAAAGGATCTGCCAGATCGTATATGTGTTTCTCACATTGTGAAAAAAACAACGGTACCTTGAGCCATCAAATTTTGAACAAGGTAGATCTCCACCCGAATATGAGAATCTAGAATCCCGTATTTGGAATTTCAAATTTTTCTACCTCCTATTTCATATTTTGTAAAACAAATTTGTGATTAAAAAACTCAAAGAGTTTAAGGAGCAGTTGCAACACTGTACAGAAAAAACACTTTTATCTCCTATCTAATTTAATATTCCGTACAAGGAAGTCATCAGGTGTAAATGTCAGAATTTTTTTTGTCAATTATAATATTGTATATTCATCTTGGCTATTGCTCCTCAATTTTTGTTTTGTTTTGCTGACTAACCGTGAATTTGGGTAACCGTGGATATTGTAACACGGATTTAATCGACGGACTACTGCACCCATTTCAAAGGCAGATTTTGCTCCACAATCATATTTATCTTTATTTAAAGGTCAATGTTAAGTTTTTAAAACTTTTTATTGTACACTGCGAAAAAACATGTGACATTTATATTTCTCCCGTCCTACTAGGCCGATTGATGAAATTCAAATTGCGCTTTTTATGTCTCGAAAGCGCGACTTATGATATATATGAGATTTATATATATCATTGTCCTAACGTAGATATTTTGCCAAAAAATGAGTCTTTTCTGAAATAGCATACCATTTTTCCCCATATTTCGATTCTACGACTCACAATATGCTTAAATATTAAATTTTGTAAAATTCGGTGCTAAATTTAAGGAGAAAGTAAAAAATTTAAATTAATTGCGCAAAGAATAATTCACTTGGAGAAATTCTGAATATATTGCAACCTATTTTCCTATATCTTCCATTGTGCAGGAGCGGAAAAAAGGTCACGTGGTTACTACTATTTACATTGCGCATGAGCGGAAGAAACGTCACATCGTGCCTACTATCAATTTATTTTCGCTTTTAACAGATATGCCAAATTTCAAAACGCGCCAACATATAAATTCACATATATCTTCCAAAATTTTGAATAAAAAGCTTTAATGTTTTACAGTTATGCTTAGAAATGTATACATGTATTGTAAGACAATGGTAAACGTTTTTAGATTACAATTCACATTTTTTTTCAAATTTGTAAAAATTATTAAAAAATGCAAATTTAAAAAAATAACTCGTAAAAAATGGGTGAATTTTATTTGGAGCGAACCTAAATTTCGAACTGTGAAAGAAGGAATTAAGTAAGTGTAGTAAAAAAGAGGTATTAATAAATACATACCAAACTGAATTAACATTGAGGAGCTAAAATTTGGAGAGCTATTTTTTTTAAAACTACATGTGCGAGTAATGCAAAACTTGGCAGTTTGGCATAATTTGAGTCGTAGAATCAAAATATGGAAAATCATTGGCATGCCATTTCAGAAAATGTCCGATCAAAATACCTATATTTGAACAATGCTATACATAAATCTAATACATATCCTATGTTGCGGTTTCGAGGCATGGAAAACGCAACTTGAATTTCGTTAGTGGGACCAGTAGAATGGGAGATATAGAAGTGCCCCCATTTTTTTCGCAGTGGACATGAACAAGCAACTCTAATTTTTACCTTTAAAAGTTAAAATTGGAAGTTAAATTTTAAACAGATTGATTTTAATTCATTTAAGCATTCGGAAGAAGTTAAACCTTAAACTAGAACATAAACAATTTGCACTATGTGAATTTACTTGAATTGACTCCGTCGATAGATATTCACATAAACACATTAATCACTCTTTGAAATCCACTACGTTTATTTATTGCAACAATACTTAAGCGCTACTCTAAATAACATTGTATCGCAACTACATTACAGAAAAGAATGCAAAAAATGATATCACTGAGAAATTATCAAATAGATATCAGAAATTCTATGCAAAAACTATAATAAATCTAAATCAATGACTAACAGAAATTAAGCAAATAAAATAGAAACAGGTTTTCCCTGATGACCAACTTCGCTTACAGCTGACACGCATGCAGCGCTCCTGAAAGTTCTCTATCTAAGAACATAAATCTAATGAAAGATTAAAATCCTCTGATTTGTACGCCAAGAAATTAAATAATGAAGAATCTACGTGAATTATGTGTATTCTTCGCATTTTGACAAAACAACGGTACCTACAGCCATCAAATTTTGAATAACTTAATCCTCCACCCGAACATGGGCACCTGGACATCCGAATTACGAATTTCGAATTAGTTTTATAATTTATTTCATATTTTGTAAATATTTAACGAATTTTTGATTAACAAATTTAAAGAGAATAATGGTAAGGTTGTGCGGAAATAAAAATTTTTATCTCCATTGCGCTAGACATTCTATTGGAAATTCTAAAGATATGCTGTTTTTAAAAAATTTTTGATATTGCTGCTGAATTGAATTTTATGGTTTAAATGCGAAGAACATGATATTTAATTAATAAAGGTAACACGAAACTTAAAAAAAACGCCACTTTGTGTTGTAATATCTGAAAATATGCGGCTCAATATCTGGCTAAATATTTGAATCTGGTACCAATCGGCTGATATCTGATATCTGGTAATACCCTGCTAAGCATCTGAAAGCTTTCAGCTTTTATTTATTTTTAGCCCAAAGGGCGTTACCCCAGAGGGTCTATTAATTTCGATTCGGCATTTTGCGTTGATTTACTTTTCAAACTGTTGCCACCAAATATTACAGCCCTGTATTATGTTTATAGAAATTAAATATGAAGAACCTCCATAAGTGTATGTATGGTTCTCGCTTTGTGATAAAATAACGTTACCTAGAAGCATCAAATTTTGAATAATGTAATCCTCCACCCGAACATGGTGCTTTATTATTATTTATTTGCTTTATTACCTTTTTAATATTTGTATATCATTAACGAATTTTTGATTAACAAACTCAACGATTGTAAAGCGAGCAATGGCAACACTGTACCGACAAAAAAAA
>KK118844.1:1074956-1089789 GCA_000611955.2 Stegodyphus mimosarum
CTCCGCCCACGATTGCGTATCGGAAAATCTATAGATATGTTCATTTTAAAATTATTTGCAATATTGCTGTTGAATTATTGAATATTATGGTTTAAGTGCGAAGATCATGATAGTTAATAAAATGAAGGCAAAGGAGAAAACGTTAAAAAGAACTCCCGTTTGGGCGTAATATAATATCTGAAATCTTTCACCTCTTATTTATTTAATTTTATTTATTTATTTATTTATTTTTGGTTGATAAAGCTGTTGTAAAGGTTATTATTTCTGTTACAATGCTATTATTTTCATTGCCACAATCGCAAATTTATCTGAGTAACTTATATTTACGTCTAGACTGTGATTCTTGTTGTGTGAAATAACTGTTAGAGGAAAATATATATTTAGCACTGGGGAGAATACAAATTTTTATGCATATAAATTTAATTCAATTTCACACATTCAGTTTCAGTCATTATAATTTACCTGTTTTAGAAGTAGTAGTTAATTAGAGTTTTCATAACTTTATTTATGTTTAAATTACCTTCACGTATCCTTTTGGCAACAAGCCTCTTCGAATAGCGCCCGATGCGAAAAATCCACCTACAGAGTGCAAATCGAGCAAAGAAATCGCTAGAATGCAGTTCAGGTCCTTTGAGATTGAAATTCAACACAAAAGAGAAAAAGTTGAATGTTAAAGAGAGAAGAAGAGGAAAAGAATAGACTTTTTCTTACACTAGGGAAATCGGCAGCCGTATTTAAATTGCTCGCACGTATATGGGCTGAGTGGGTCTCCCTTTTCTTCAACCTAAATATTCCTTTGTACTTTAACAAAATATTGGATTTCCTGGGCAAGTCTTCTGTTGTTTATGTATCACATCAAGACGAGTGGCTTATACGAAGAGCAAGGATTTGTTTATATCAGTAATTTATGGGAAATGATACTGAGTACTCAAAAGAGGAACGCCTGAGAATTTAAATGCATTATTTTAGACTGGAAGGAGGCTTTAGATTTTTTCTCAATGTATGATGCAAGTATATAAACGATAAATTGGGCTATAAAATACGTATTTTGAAATATTATCGTTTTTGTTTAACGAAAGTGGGTAGCAGATGTCTAAATCAGAAATATTTTCATAAGAAAAATACAAATGATTATTTCTAAGTATTTGCAGCAAATCAAATATTTCAGACGAAAAAATTAAATCAAGTTTTGTAATTCAAGGTAACCGACGGCGCTCAAAAGGCCGATTTCAATTACAAATCTCATTAGCTCGAACTGGCAATTTGCCTAGAAGGGCTATTAATTGGTATTTTGCGCAGCCCATTAAAAATGGAGTTTCATTTTTCAAATTGTTCCCTCCAAATAATATAGTCCTGCATTATACTTAAAGAAATCAAGTAATGAAGAATCTTCATGAATGTATGTAGTTTTTCCTATAATGAAAAAACAACGGCACCTAAAGGCATCAAATTTTGCATAACGTAGTCCTCCACTTAAATATGGGCATCCGAAAGCCCGAATTCGGAATTCAGACTTTGTATTATTATCTATTTCATATTTTGTGAATCTTTCAAATTTTTGATTAAAGAACTCAACAATTTCAAAGCCAGCAATGGCAGCACTATACAGGGGAAAAAAATATCCCCAAGACGCAAGATTGTGTACCGGAAATTCTAAAGATGTGCTCTTTTTCAATATTTTGTGATATTGTTGTTGAACTGAATTTTATGTTTTAAGTGCGAAGAACGTGACATTTAATAAATAAAGGTAACAGAGAAAACGTTAGAAAAACGCCACTTTAGGGATATAAAATTTCAAAGCTTTCAGATATATTTTTTAGTTATTTAACATTTTTAAAAGCAACATTCTTAGCTATAAGAAACAACGTTTTTTTAAGTCTAAAGCGGCTTTTTCCCCGAAGGACTTTTTTCTGCGTTGAATTACTATAAATGTCCGATTCACTTTTAAAATTGTTGCCGCCAAACATTCGCCCTGTATTACATTTAAAGAAATTAAATAATGAAGAATCTTGATAAATGTATGTATATTTCTCGCATTGTGATAAAACAACGGTACGTAGAGCCATCCAAGTTTGAATAACGTGCGTTTCCACCCGAATATGGGCATCTGAATGCCCAAATTTGGAGTGTGGAATTTGTTTTATTATCTATTTCATATTTCGAAAACTTTAACAAATTTTTGTTTAATAAACTGAACGATTTAAAAGCGAGCAATGACAACTCTCTAAGGAGAATTTTTTTTTATCTCCAGCACGCGGCACTGTGTATCGGAAATTCTAAAGATATGTTCATTTTTAAATTATTTTGCGATATTACTGTTGAACATAATTTTATTATTTAAGTGCGAAGAACATGATATTTAATAAATATAGGTAACACACAAAACGTTAAAAAAAGCCCCTTTGCACGTAACTTAAAATCTGAAACATTTCATTTTTTTTAGTATGTTGATTAGGATAAGTGGATTTGAAGTGCAGATGTACCAGTTTTTCTGACAAATGAAAATTCGCAGTTGGTATCTTCCGAGGCGGAAGTCAAATTTTAAGGAAGGCAAATTAAAGATGCAGTTTTCACTTTCTTTTATGTTTTTAATTAAATAATTTTAATGTCTGGTCATTTCCATATGTCTGGAGTGTCTGGCAATGGGTTTAATCGTGTATTTGGTCATTTTCTTTTGACAACGTGAATAGTGTATATGTGTCATGTAATGTTAATCTGAAAACTTTATATGCGATTTTTGATTAATTGTTTTTTACTTCGATGTAGAAAGTAAAGGAAGTATTGTAATTGCAAAAAGCTTCGGGTATCATATTTCAACCAAAATTACCAGCTTGTTCGCTCTCGAAACCATTTGAACGATTCAGAAGTTCTTAATCATTTGAACGATATTTTTAGAGAGACGTCTGAACGTACGGACAGAATAAAGGACTCATTTTCCAAAACGGATTGTAGAATGAATTTAAAATAGATTCAGAAAAGGGTATTTTCGTGACACCTGTACGTACGTACGTACGTACGCGTGTATGTATCTCGCATACCTCAAAAAAGATTAGCCACAGAATCTTGGAATTTTGTATACGGGACTGCTATAACATTTAGTTAGGCACCTGCTTTTTCCTTTGCAATCGGCTCCACCGAACGTGTATAAATATATACATATATATCCCACTAGCTGTATCGCTACTTGTTTCAGCCTGTTTGTCATAGTTTTTCGACGACTAAACGCAACTTTGGAACTGTTCTATGTAATATTGACAAATATTGCGTTTTGATTCTTCATCCAATGTTGTCATCTGTCACTCCAAATCCACGAACTCTTAGATGCAACAATATACATATTCTTTCTGGTCTTATACATGAAACATATATTTTCTTCAGAAACTTAAAAATACGGACTTAAGAACTATATACGTAAGAACTAGACATTGTTTTATCGTTATAGCTATACACGAAGTGCGAAAAATCTAGCATTTTGAGGCCTACGTTGAATAATAATACCGTTGCTTATGTACACGGCGAAAAAAAAATGGGACTGTTATGTATATCCCGTTCGACTGGGCCGATTAACGAAATTCAAATTGCGTTTTTCCTGTCTCGAAGATGCGACAGGATGTGTATTAGGTTTACGTATAGCATTACTGCTTACAACACATACGTCACATAAAAACGGCAAAATTTAAGAAACGTGTCTTTTAAATGGAAATTATCTGATACGATTGCCCTCTGATTACATTCTCTCTTGTAAGAAAACTTAGTTACGTAAAAAAATTTGATACCATGAAAATGGAGGACACACAATGGCATTTCAGTTGTCAAGAAATGGGTGGAAGGAGTTGAAGTAATGGGGTTAACATGGAACTTGAAACAAGTGGGACCAAGAAAAACGGTAGGAACTCCAGAGATTATCGAAGCAAAAAATGCAGCGATCGAGCAAATTCCGCAACGTTCTATACGATAATATGCAAAGTCATTAGGATTGACACGTTGCCATTTGGATAGAATATTGAGTGAAGTTTTAAAATTCCATGAAAGCTCCAGATAATCCAGGCATTGCAGGATAACCATCTCAACAATCGACAAACATCCGTTGAAACTTTATTAGCCAAATATAAAGAAGATCCGAAACTCCTTGAAAACTTGTAGATGTCTCAAAGTTTCGATATATGATGAACTCAAAGATAATGGATGAACTCTAAGGTGCGATATGTTAGTGATTCCATACGTTGCTGGGGATGTATTGCAGGAAATTAGGAGAAATGTCCATTCGCGAATATTGGTATGTTGCCTGAGAAAGGGACGCCATGTTCTGTTTCGTTTTTATATAAATGGCATAATCTTTCCTTCTTGTATGAAGAATTATGTAAGAATGTATATATATATATATATATATATAATATTACTGTGCACGTGAATTACGGCATTTTCAAAATCTCCTTCTCCCGCGCGCACCCTGTATTTTCAGTTTCAATAATGTTTCAAATTATTTCGTATTTTTAAATTTGAAAAATCATTTTTTACGAAACATAAAATCAAAGTTCCTATGCATTCCACTGGTGTCTGTACTTATATTCGAGGAAAAGTTTTAATCATTATAAAAATAAAAAACAAAATTTACGTACGACAAAAATTAACAGAGATATTTTGTTTCGAAATTTGCGATATTTGAAGTCTTTCTAATATTGCATTGAGCAGTCGGTTAATAATTGAATTACAATAATTTAATTTTTATATATTCCCCTCTTAAATGCCACTGAATGATATTTTTGTAATTTACTAATGTCTTTATTTATATTTTTGTTTACATTTAATATATCAAAAGAATTTTCACACAAGTAATTTATAAGTTTGAAGGACTAAATATAAGTTATTAACATTCTCATGAAATTTTATTATTTTCGAATCGAAATCTGTAATCTTAAGTAATTCATTAAAAGTAATAAAATGGATATTTTAAATTGTTAATTACTTTAAATAAAATTAAGGAAAAATTAATTAAAAATGTAATTTAATTAAAACATTTATATTGTTATCAATAAAATATATATTTTAGTAAAATTTATTGATGGAATATATTTATTAATTTTAAATATTTTATTATTTATTAATTAAACTGAATTAATATTACGTGTTTGCTACATAAGATTACATCAGTATGCCATTGCTTTCTGGAACGCGATTTCTATAAGATTCCCAAAAAAAGACCTCTATTTAAAAAATTTATATCGACTTTACTGGTCGATATAAATTTTACCATATTTAATATTTTTATATATATTTACACTATTTGATTTAATTTTTTACAATATTTTGCATAAAAATATTTCTCCGGCATTTTGTTTACATCATAGAAACCTTTTCTGAAACGGCATTTTATTTTTTTACTTAAAAACGCCAACATTTCCCTTTTCAATTAGTGTATGAACCCTGAATATGATTCCCGACATTAATACTAGATTTTATAGTTCAACGGATTCAAACGGTTTGCTTTTGATTCTTTATAACGGATACAAAAATTTAATAAATATAAGTAAGTATAGGGACCGAAGAACCTGTAAAAAATTAGATTTCGTATATTATATAACAATACCTCTTTTAATTTGAAAATACAATAGCTAAAAACTCCATATAATTTAAGGCCATGTTTATGATTGGAAGTATATGTCCACAGCCAACGGTTGAGAAAATAGAGACAGAGTAAGACCTTTATAATGTTGTAGAGTCGTTAGGTTATTTTAATGCTAGAAACATGAAAAATGAGCAAGGCCCTAGCTGGGACCCAAACTTGGACCTCTCGAATACGCGCCGAGTGTGCTACGGTTACACTACGAAAGCATGCAGAAAGGAATTAGAAAATACCTTATATGCTTCCCTTTTAAAGAGCAACTGGGAATTAGGAAACCCACTTGCCAAATCCAGGTGGTGAAAAAACATCATTCACCACCTATTAGTTCGGCCGCCACTGTACAGTCATTACGATTTTTCAGAAGCGGGAGATGTGACAAATGTTCAATGCACTTCAAAAATTGATTTGAACCTGCTTCTCTCGAATACTCTCCGAGTATGCAATAGTGTGGAATGAGAAAGTCCAAAAATTCTTTCTTTCAAATTCTATTACTTCCTGACCCAGCAAATGGTTCTGTTCGATGAATAAAACGCAGTAAAAAATTGCTGCTCAATTGTTCGTCATCTACAGATTCCACATGAGGTAAATTTAAAAATCAATTTTAATGTTAATGAAAACATCAAACTATTTTTAACAATATTTTTAACTATTTTTTACAACATTTTTGGTTCCTGTCCCAATGTATGGTTGTAATTGATAAAAAAAATGCCAGTAAAAATCTTTCATCTTAATCACTCATCATCTTCAGATTCCACAAGAGAACCGAAGAAATTCTGAATGGCGTTGAACTTCGTAAGTTCGTTTCAGGATTTGATTCGACTGCTTATGAATCCGTTCCTGGATTCTGCACCATATGTTGCCAATGACGCTTCTGACACCGGTGTCACATGCTTCTCTACTACTTGAGAATGGCAATGCTGCTTTCCTATTTTAAACTGCGAACCGCGTCTAATCAATCTTATGTCTTCGTCGCTGGGGGTCAAGGTAGCCTGTGGCTTCAAGGGATTGTTCTAGTAAATCTTGTTAAAATACTCCTCTGCTTTGAGATTCAATCCGTGAAGCTTAAATTGTCGTATTTTCCCCTTCAAGATATGTTTTTCATTACTTTCATTATTCTACTCAGGTTGATGATTATGTATTCTTTCATCTTCCGGCATCGCCAACAGAATATTTTCAGAGTGAACAAAATAACAGTTCCTCTGAATAAATTTTTGAATAATTGCCATTTTCTGGCAACAATGAAATTTTTTTCATCATTCTGTGAAAATGACGTGCTCCATGCATTGCCATCGGGAGTACCTTTATTTCAAACCAGAATGGCACATAAACTTTTATAAGCTATTTGGCTAGCAGCTTCGAGTCGTCTGTTAGTTTGGCGGCCGATAAGTAAAGAATTCTGTTGGTTGTAGTGAACCATCTTGAGTGGGCCATCTTCCCAGGACTCCTGCTTGCTACGTCTGAAGGGCACTCCTACGAGAATGCTGCCTTAGAAATATCAAGGAGGTATTTTGATCAGTACTGAGGTCTTTTTCCTCAATTTCGAATTAAACAACTGGAATCAGGCCATCACCTGTTAGGGAAAAATTTCACATGTTTTAACGGATTTTCCTATTGTTCCAGAAAACTATTGCGGCCAGATGAATTTCCATCGATCTTCTGGAAAAGAAGACGAAGAGAAAGTTCATTGGTACACAACAAGTATACAAACCTATGTAGTTTGTATGTTAAAAAAATACACTTCTAGTTGACCCTGTCTTATTCCAACATAAATAATGACTGATAAAGCAGGATTGGCCGAAAACACCGAACAATCATTGAAAGCCATTTAAAGATCATGCAGTCACGTGATTGCTTACCCCAACATAGAACCAATATTCAGATTAGAACCCATTCTGCCATATAGTAGCATAATTTGGCGTTAAGTTTGATATTTTGGTGTTTGAAGCAAATTCTCTCTCTATTAGTCTCGTTTTTGAAAATGTAATGTAAATGTAAAAAAAGAGTCAAACCGTTAAATGTGTCAGTACAGGTATTCACTTGAGATGTGGAATCTCAAGATGTAAATATTTTTGGCTGAAATTTGAATACAGTTTGTTTTAGCCCATTTGGAACCATAATATAATGACTCAGGCAATATGAAGTTAAGAAGAAAAATGTTGTTTTCTTCCATGTTAGTTTGCAACCATTAGACCACGAAGGCATGCAGAAAGGAATACCTTATAATGTATGTTAAAGTCCAATAAATCTATTCGCGTTTATTTCTCTCTCAGTGTGAAAGATCTACCGTTTATTATGTGCAATGCATTTGGTACATTTTGATTTATCTTTGAGTGATAATGTTACCAATGCTTCTGATAAATAACGACCACCCTGAGTTTAACACCATTTATGGAAAATCATTTTTTTTAAAACTTATCTGCGGAAAAGATTTCCATTATTTAGAAATGGTTCAAAAAATTCTTCTTGAATTTACAAAGGATTTGGAGAAAGTTCGTTCTAAAATCTAACAAACTATTCGGATATAAGCATCTTAATATTGAAGGAATTTTCACATAAATAAACTTTCAGAAAAGTTAAAATCACTGGTCCATCTAGGAACAAAAGAAAAGTGCTTAGCTCACTTGGGAATCTCAGATATTTTTTGTATAAAATTGTAAGCCAAGGCACAATATTTTTTATTTTATTTATTTATATTTTTATTTATTTTTCGAAAGTACTTCAACGCTTACAAGAAGTCAAGAACAGAACTATAGTAAATAAAACTATAAATCACGTTGAACCAATGGCAGAACAACATATTTGATCATTGTAGGAAATGTTTGCCACACATGTATCAGTTCTTGGTTTTCGATTTGCAATCGTTTCTCTTGGATTTTTCTCCTTTTCTCCGTTCTCTTGTCCTAATGTTTTTCTATCGCCGATTTCATTGTACTTTGTTCTTTGTGTTCTTTCGTTAAGTTCTTTTGTGTTTTGGTCGCTTTTCTTAGGAGGTCTTCTGTGAAGTCAGAACAATTCTTTTCTCTTAGTTCAATTCGATTGAATCAAAAAAGAGGAACATTAAGAGACAGAATGAGAAATAAAGCGATTGGGGGGCAAAAAAAATCCTGTCTAATGCTATCGCAGTTCTTCATTGCATTAGTTTCAACGAATGAATCAAAGGTTAGACGAATTAATCCTATTAGACCAAATACATTTAACCTTTGTATTATTAATTAAAAGAAACTATTCATCTTATTAGCAATTATGTTTAATTATATTAATTCAATCTGATAGTAATACTGAAATGTGTATGAATTAGTACATACATGAAGCCTGCGTTTCCTAGTTACGTTTTTGTTGCATTAATGCTCTTCGCTCAAAAAGTTAATTAATTTGACCTCTAATGTGTACTTTGTGTGTAATTAGTTGAACAAGACTCCTCCATATTTCTTTATGCAAAATGGAAGAGTTGATATTTGCATATAGTTGATTTATGAGCATTACATCATATATATAGCAACGGAGTTATTTTAGAACAACAACGCACTAAGAAACATTTATATTATTAAATATTTAATGCTGCTGAAATAAGGCAATACTTGTTAAAAACAGTTAATTGCTTTATGTCACTATCAAAATAATTCACACTTTGCAACATTTCCAAGCTACATGCAATGTAACTACCTGTTTCTTCAGATATTATACTGCTATAGTCTTAGCTCAGTGCAGCTTGGCGCAATTTAAAAATTAATGAAAAAAGTTAATTAAAGAGGCAATAGAATCTCGTATTTTTAGGTACATAAACTAGCGAGCTCTCAAAAGATTTCACGAGGAATTATCCTCAGGTCTTACACAACAGAAAAGTCATAAGGAAGTTGTAAAGGCAGAAGTGATTTATTCAATCACATATAGTTGAACAGATGGCCCCACTTGGGCTTACATAAAGCCAACACTTCCGGATTAACACAGAAAAGTAATGTTGAACTTAAATATAATTAAATCAGCCTAACGGCTTATGGGTAAATTACCGCGCATGAAAGCTCTGATTGGTAGAAACCGGCGGAAATAAGCCTAATGTCTAAAAGCATTCAACGACACAAGATAAAATCACTAGTAATTCAAAGTAACCACGTGATTTCCAAGCAGGCATAACACGCTCTAAAATCACCTACCCGAAACCATCCATTAAATAGCAATTCCTTGTACTTTACTTTGAATACTCACTTGCTGTCTGATTAGCATTCTGGCGGAAAAGCAAGGCTGAAAATGAGACTGAAAGGTTAAATTGCTTTAACTAAAAATTAATTGTTAATTAAAATAAATAATCTCCACAAGACATATTTTTGTTCTGTCTGAAAAAGACTTAAGCAGGCAGTTCTTTAATTACATGATATTTATCGAACATTATAATATACAAGTAATCATATTGCTTTTTTTAATACAAATGCTTATCATATCTATGTATACTTCTCCATTGTTTCTGAATCACAGTTGTATTGCTTTACGGAGAAACCAAAGAGCATATATTAAATCTCACATCGTTAAATTTACACCATTTCAGTATATAAATGGTTATATTTCTAATACAACAACATCTAAGCTGATACAATATGACTGAAAACAAAGTGCTTATAAATATTTCAGACTAACTGCAAGTGCTTCAAAATTTTAGGAATTTAAGATCTGAATGTAGCTTTTTGCTCAAATTCATGTCTTTTATTCTCTTGACGGAAACTGTTAAGTTTGGTTTCCCTATTTCTACAAATTCGTTGTGATGTCAGTTCTGAATTTTTAATCAGTTAGTCCACCAGCTGTTAGTAATACCGCTGAACACTAAAGTTTGGATAAGGTCCAGATCCTGGTGAACTTTCTAGCTGCATGCGTGGTTCCATGGCTTTGTCCATGTATAGCATGAATATCGTGTATTTTTTTTTAAATGCTCACTACGAAAGAATCTTTTCCCTTAAGTAGATAGTTCTCGTGAGCTTTGCGATAATCAAAATAACCTAAATTTCTAATCAGTAATACTTTTTTACACTCTGTCCTGTCCCTGTATGCACGAAGAGGATGGAGGTAAGTTAAAATTTTGAGCTAAGAAGAGATTTCTCCATAAGATGCTATAAAAGAGGAGTTTTTACTTACTGGTAGTTTCCCTTCCGCTTAAATGAATGGCACTAAGGGTCCCCCCCGCGGAATTGGAGCAGGGGTTCAAACCCTTTCCAGAACCTTGAAGGGATCAACGCAACGCACCTGGATCCAGGGCGTCACTGGGCGTTAGTTTGCTACCTACCAGTCGCTCGGGCTGCCCGGCGCAGAGGGTCCTTATCCAGAAAACCCGGGGCGCTACCTCGGGCTACTAGAACCGATCTCCTCTAAGACTTGCCAGACCACCGTACCGGCCAATAAGTGACCTTTTCGGGCCCTCCAGAACCACTAGGTTCGTAATTTGTATACCTCGTGGCCGAGACTGCCTAGGTACAGATCCTAGCCTGTAGCTTCGCAGAGTTCTTTACTTCGAACCCCGAAGGGGAAGAGGAGGTAAGGATGAAAATAAATATACTTGTACTAACAGTGTTCCCACTTATGTTTATGGACCAAGTGTACTCTCACTTATGTTTATGGACTAAATGTACTCCCTCTAGCTTTTGCGAAACTGTAATCTCATTTAGTTGGTGCCGTCCAGAGTCTAAGCACTGGTAGTTTCGAACTGGTAGTTTGGCAGATACCACTCGAGAGCTTTATCATAATTAAATAAATCAAACCCTTAGCTTAGCTGCTACTATCTGTACTTCCACTTAGCTTTTGTGAATTCAAAGTAGAGTATTTAATTGCTGCACTCTGCGAATGAGCTGCTAAATTACTCTAAAATAGTCAAAGAAAATCCAGCTTGTCTTTTCTTCTGCGTTACCGAGAAACCCAGATTTGCTAAGCGTAATTCTGAATAGGGATGAGCTGGATATGCAGTTTGTTGCGGCTCGTGCGTCTTGTTTCTGCAGATCATCCTGAGATTGCAGTGTCAGTAGATTTTTATCTTAAATTGTATAGCAAATGCTTAATTTCTTAATTCCACTAATTTTTAATTTGTAAACACACAAATTAAAAAACAATGCATAATTGATGAATCTTATAATTAATTATAATGGATCTATTATAATTAATTATAAGATCTTAATTTAGAATCTGAACACCTTAGCACAAGGATATTATAATGGATCTTAAATTACTGAATATTTAATTTTCCTATTATTATTGTGTTTCCCAGGCAGTAAAGTACATTAATGAATATATCCCTGAGAATTAGGTATCATGTTATTTAATTGTTTCATTTAGATTACTCGTGTGTGAGGTATCATGATTTCCTAGAAATTAAATTAATTCGTCAGATTAAATTTTGAAAAGCATAACATATGTTTCAGGAGGAAAGTTAATAATTTCTTTTAATGTAATTATTCTTTTCGTTTCGATTTGCAGGTAATTTTATGAATATTTTAGCACATATCTTACATAT
Organism: Stegodyphus mimosarum; assembly: GCA_000611955.2. NCBI lineage: Eukaryota > Metazoa > Arthropoda > Arachnida > Araneae > Eresidae > Stegodyphus > Stegodyphus mimosarum. The sequence continues at coordinate 1,087,067 of KK118844.1, forward strand.
CTCATATTATTCATAAATATCGGAGAATTTATAGGACTGATATTTTAATAATAAATTTTATAATATGCTTAATAAAACAATGCGTGAGAACGTGAATGACTTAATTACTCAAAAGGAACTAGATGCTGTGGGAAAATTCTCCGCTTCAGCAAGGATTTAATTTTAAAGGCACATGTACTATGTTTACAAAGTATTATTCTTTTCAGAGCACATTTTTAACATTCCATAGGCTCATCATAATAGGATTAGTATGTTAAGTACATAATTATTTTAATGAGTTAAGCAAAGACCTGTTCTACACAACCCTGTAGAACAAATCTGAATACAGAAGCTATTCGCACATTTTCAGACAATTTTGCTTTGCGATTAAAAAAAGTCTGATGTGTACACCACGAGTTCCTTGTACGGAATATTAAATTCTACGAAATTTTCCTGCATTTCGTTTTAACATATAAAATAACAGCTAGCGAATTTTAAATCTACTTCGTCAATAAAACATAAACCACAATAGAATAAATGCACGCTTTAAAGTTCACCATATTTATTTACCATAGCCATACTTCGGCGCTAGATTCACTTAACATTGCTACATCTCATTCATTTTATAACTCAGAGTGAGCACAAATTATAGCATCTGAAGAATACTATAATAAATCTAAAACGATGTATAAAATAAATTAAGCAAATAAAAAAGAAACAGTATTTCACAGACGATTCAGCGCCGCTTGCCTAATGCGCGTGCCCTGCTAATTAATTCAGTTCTTATTTCATGGTAAGGCAAAAACACATAACAATTCAAAATATTTTCATTAAAAATTGAAAGATATAGAAAAACATAAAGCACCAAATACAGTTAAAACAACTGAAAAAAACAATTTTTACAATTAAAATTACAATTTGTAAGCAAAACCCAGCTAATAACTTAAATAATTCCAGAATGTATCAAGCATAATTATTTCGCAGTAATAAAAGAAGAAGCTTAGTTTTAAAACGTTGACATCAAAATCACTATTTTGCTAAGCTTCAAATGTAAATGGCCGATATCATAACTAAAATTTAGGCTTAGCCGCACTTAAAAAACGTTTAAATTGTTGATAATTCCATAATTATTGCATCCAGGTTAACTAAGAGCATACAAATCTTAACCGAAAGACAATAACAACATAATTCAAAAATTTTTTAAAGGAAAAATGCACAATTTACAAACTTATAAAGAAACTGAGCTCATTGAGCCGAGTAACAGAGCGGATATATATATACAGATATATACATACATACTTTTGGTGCTGTCGATTTCAACTAAAATGCGAGGTGCACATCTACATGTTATAGCAACCCTATATACAAAGTTTCAACGTTCTTAGGCTAATCGTTTTTGAGTTATGCCAAATACATAGATACATACATACGTACGTACGCACAAACACCACAAAAAAATCTGTTCACAATCCATTTTAAATTAGTTTTATAATTATTTGGGGGGGAGTCCTTTATTCTGCCTTACGTACGGATGTCATTCAAAAACATCGTTATTCGATAGCAGTCAAAATAGATTTTTTCGTTGAAATATGGTACTCGAAATTTTTCGCGAATAGAATACTTCCTTTTTACTTCGTACAAGGAAGTAAAAACGCCTGCTTGGAAATTTTTAACTGCACCTATATTTTGGGAAGTATAAATTATCCTCTGCTACTTACCAGTTTTGTTTTCATGGAAAATGGCACTGTTAAACAAATAATGGATTGAAGGATACGTTAGTTCTCTTTCCGAAGAAAATTATTCGTATCTAGTTATTAAAAAACACTGTAAAAGCCATAGATGTCACACATCTAAATCTACGACACATAATATTGCCAACACGAAATAATTGAAAAACCATCAAACTTTGGCTTCAAGTGGAAAAAATGTTACAAATACATGTCCAAAGAAGAAAAGGAACGTTGCGAATGTTGCAAAGGTAACAAACAATCTTTAATGTTAAATGCAAACCCGCCAAGTCAAAGGACAGTCGTAAAATCAAAGACAATTGCAAACAAAGTGATTAATGTTGATTTGAAACTTAAAAATTCGAAAAATCATAATCTGCATCGTCTTTCTCTTCGACATATCGTGAAATGCAGAACGCGCAGCAAAATTCTTGATGAAAAACATTTATCTCGCCCGAAATGGAAAAATGTTGTCATAGTAGATACATATTGAGTATATTTAAGTGACTTCCGTTGAAAAAAAAAGATCCATTTAACATCATCAAAGAGGGCAAAATTATTTTAAAACATGCTTCAAAAAACTTATAGTAAGTTTAAGCAAAGGGGTTTATGATTGTTGCTGTTTTTTCATATAATTTTTTCATTTTATTATAAAATTAAAAACAAAGAGAGTGGAGGAAAATGCTGCCGTTCAATCCCACTTATTATCAGGAACATATGTTGTACCCAGTTTCCAAATATGAAATACCTTTTCTTTACCCATAGTGCAGTCAATCAATAGAAATGCATTAAGACAAAGCAAGAGCTACACATCAGAATCTTGTGTTAATTTTTTCCAAAAAAAAAAGAAATCGAACAAGAAACTGGTATCAAGGCCATAAACTTCACTCATATCCCTACTAAATCTCCGGATGTAACACCTATGAATTTCTGACCTTTCAGACTTTTAAAAAGCGAATTGTCCAAACGTTCGACCTACAACCCTCCTTGGACTTTGGGAGGCTGCTGAAGAGGCAT
>KK118845.1:7501-54596 GCA_000611955.2 Stegodyphus mimosarum
CAGAAAGCGTGGTGAAAAGACCTCGGTCAATACACCACAATATTAAGTGTTGATGTAAATATGTTCATAGTTTTGACAAAGCGAATGGACTTTGTTTCCTGGTGTTGCACGTTGTTGCGGCTGTGTGCAACAACAAACTATGAGTATTGGAATTTGCCAGTGTTTTAAGGATGAATTAATAACATGCCATAAGAGCCAGTTTTTAGATAACGAAAACATTTAATCACATCACAATAGTAAAACTTAATTAGTACAGTTGACAGACAATCACGTTGGAGGAAAGTGAGCGACCAACTGCACCGACGACGAGACGTTACTGTGAGTGCCGCCGAAAATCTCCTTCGGTTACAGTTAGTGTTGACGGCGCGCGGTTGGCGAGTACAACACAAGTTTACAGAGTCGCCACACTACTCCCCCTCCAGTGGCAAAGAATTAAAGGTACCGAGGTTTAAATCGGACTCTACGTCCGGAACGTGTATGCTGAGGAGCACTTGTTTTCTGGGATCCAGGCACAGGAACTGACGTAGTAGTAGATGTTGGCGTAGACCCAATAGGTGAGGGTGCCTTCGAAGGAGGTGGGACTGATGTACCAGTCTCGACAGTTTGTCGTGCTAAGATAAAGGCTGGTTTGAGACGATCAAGGCTCACCACTGTCTCTTTGTCGCCGATGAGTATCCGATAGTTCTTGGATGTGCGACTTAGAACTAGGTGTGGGCCTGTATAGGTAGGCTCCAATGACTTTTTTGATGCAACACACCGTAAGAACACATGTGAGGATGTAGCGAGTTCTTTAGGAACAAAACAGGTCTTGAAGAATGTATGCTATTGGGCTTAGGGTATAATGCAGCCATGGTTTCACGCAATTGTCTGAGGAATGCATGGGGCTGGACATTGGGTGAGTTTTTTGCGGGATTTATAAAATCTCCCGGTAAACGTAAATTGGTACCATAAACCATTTCAGCACTTGAAGAACCCAGGTCCTCTTTGATAACCATTCTGAGTCCTAACAACACAGTAGAAAGGACATCAACCCAGTGAATAGTAGTATGGAATCTAATGGCCTGTTTAAGAGAGCGATGGAATCTCTCGACAAGTCCATTAGAATTTGGGTGGTACGGTGATGTAAGGATCTTTTTAGTTCCCAAGAATTTTGTTAATACAGTAAATAATTGAGATTCGAACTGCCGTCCTTGGTCCGTGGTAACGTACTCGGGTACCCCAAACCGTGAAATCCATGCAGAAAAAAAGGTTTTACCACAGTGTCGGCTGACATATCTACAATAGGGATAGCCTCTGGCCAATGTGTGTTTCTGTCGCACACGTAAGAAGATACGCATAACCTAGTGATGGGGGTAAGGGTCCAACCAAATCGATATGTAAGTGGCTAAAGCGAGCAGATGGTAACTCAAAGCGTTGACATGAAGTTCGAGTGTGCCTGTGAATTTTTGATTTTTGACAATCTGCACATGCCCTCGCCCATGCAGCGATGTCCTTCTGCGTACCAGGCTATACGAAACGCTGTTGAATTAACGTGCTAGAAGCACGGATGCCAGGATGGGATAAATTATGGAGGTTGCTAAAAATACCATGCCGGAACTTCAGTGGAATGTATGGCCGCACCACATTACCTTGCACATCGCAGTACAGTGAGAGATCTGGTTCTAACTGCATAGGTAATAAATTAAGTCCATGAAAAGACTTGTCAGGCAAAAGATTTTGCAATTCTGGGTCCTGTTTCTGACATTCAGCAATGGCGGAGAAATCTGTTGTTGATGGCAACTGAACCTCTCCAATTCTGGACAGAGCATCAGCAACTGTATTTGAGGGCCTTCTACATGCCTAAAATCGGTTGTAAACGGCGCTATGTAATCAAGACGACGCATTTGCCTGGGAGAAGCCTTGTCAGGCTTTTGTCGAAAAGCGAAAATCAGCGGCTTGTGGTTGGTATAGATAGAAAACACACGACCTTCTACCATATGACGAAAATGCTTAACAGCCTCATACGCACTAAGAAGTTCGCAGTCGTACGTGCTGTATTTTGATTGCGCTGCAGAAAATTTTTTTTAGAAGAAAGCCAGAGGCTTCCATGCTCCGTCTACCAATTGCTGCAAAACCGCACCCATGGCCGTATTAAACGCGTCAACCATTAATGCTAAGGGGTGCTTAGAAGGATAGCTAAGAGCTGTTGCCGACGCTAAGTCCTTCTTACATTGTACAAAGGCTGTACGGGCATCATCAGACCAAATAATTGGCCGCGTATCTTTCTTTTTACTCCCAACCAAGTGTGTGTGCAAAGGTGTCTGCTTTTCAGCGGCATGAGGAAAAAAGCGACGATAAAAATTTAACATGGCCAGAAAACGACGCAGTTCCAGAACAGTTTTTGGCTCTGGGAAATTTTGAATTGCAGTGACTATGTCACTAAGTGGGCGAACGCCCTCCGAAGAAACTTCGTGACCAAGAAATGACACTTTAGATTTCCCGAAAACACATTTTGATGGATTAATGACTACACCATAAGACTGAAATCGGCCAAGGACTATGCAAAGGTGTGCAAGGTGCTGGTTTTCATTTGTCGAGGCTACCAGAATGTCATCGAAATATGGGACACAAAAATCTAAATCTCGAAGGACTTCATTAATGAAGCGCTGAAACGTTTGCGCAGCGTTACATAACCCGAAAGTCATGACAGGAAATTCGAATAATCCAAAAGGTGTTATAACAGCAGTTTTTGGTATATCAGGTGCATTGACAGGGATCTGATGATAAGCACGAGTCAAATCTAACGTAGAAAAAATATTTTTGCCTTCCAAGACTTGCATGCAGTTCTGAATATGAGGAACCGGATATCTATCAGGCAAAGTAACTGAATTAAGACGTCGATAATCCCCACAAGGACGCCAGCCGCCGTTTTTCTTAGGGACCATGTGGAATGGACTGGCTCATGAACTTTTAGATGGCCGTCAGATTCCTTGCTCGAGCATGTATTTAAATTCTTCTTTTGCATCCTTTAATTTCGCTGGAGGCAACCGCCGTGCTTTGGCAAAGATTGGTGGTCCAGTAGTCTCTATGACGTGTTCAATACCGTGGTGAGCAGTCGGTTTGCCAGTTACTGAGCGGATGACGTTAGGGTATTGCTCAAGTAGTTCGTGAAAAGGAGAATTACCGGAAATTAATTTAATTCCAAAATTAGTGGCATTTCCAATACTCCCTACCGCGGACAACTGTGTGATGGAGTCGAGTAAGCGTCGATTTTTAATGTCGACCAAAAGAGAAAATTTTTGCAGAAAGTCTGCACCAATTATTGAGTGCGAAACCGCAGCGATGACAAATGGCCATTGAAATTTGCGACGCAATCCTAGATCCAAAGACATTAATATTTCTCCATATGCTGCAATTTTTGATCCGTTAGCTGCAAATAAGTTAAATTTTCCAGGCGGCCGTTTGGATTCGGCAAGAGAGAGAGGTACAACCGAAATGTCAGCACCTGTATCAACAAGAAAACGTCCGCCTGATGATTTATCTGTTACGAACAATCGACTAATGCACGGGCCGTTGTCACTCATGGCTTCGAGTGACGGCCCCTTCAGTTTAAAGAGGTCTTCTGAAATTTGCATGGAGGTGTACACTTGCCACTTGCGCGCTTTATCACCGAATCGGCTGTTATAGAAACAAATGTCTGATTGAGTAGCAGAATGTGCGCGTTAGTATTCCCTATTATTTCGGTTCCGGGACTTTTATCTACCGCGCGGGCGATACTGAGATCGTGTCTGTAAGGCTGCGACCTGCAATGATAATTCCTGGATTTGTTGTTGAAGAGATGAAATATCAACACTGGGATGCTGAACTTGACTGATTGCTTGTGGTTGGAGAATATCATGAATTTTGTTTGCTATTTCGGCAAGTTGGGGTAGGTTCTCGTTACTGGAGGCAAGAATAGCTTGGATGTTGTTCCGGAGACGGTTGAGCCACAATGATTGCAAAACATTGTACTTAAAATTGTCACCCGCAAGCTCCTGCATTTTTGACAATAACTGGGATGGGTGCATATCACCAAGTTACAAATCTTGTAATAACTGCTTTAGTTTGACGTTTTCAGGCTCCTCATAAACTGAAATTAATTTATTTTTCAATTCCTCGTATTTATTATCCGAGGGTAGTTTCAGAACAATCTCGCGTACTGACTGAAGAACCACAGTGTCGAGGGCGGAAATCACAGTATAAAATTTCGTGTCGTCGCGTCTTATACCCCCGAGCTTGAATTGTGCATCTAATTGAAAAAACCAAAGGTTGGGGTCACTACGGTAAAATGGGGCAAGTTTCACAGCAAAGATAGCCATTTGTTTGTCATCAGTGGCTAGAGGATCGCTAGTAGCCATAATAAATGTAAATAAATACAGATAACAAAAAAAATATAGCTCAAGAATACTGTTGCAGTACACATGAAGAAACACAAAATAATTAATGTTAGGACCTGGGTTGAAATGATCTAGAACATGAGAAATATAGGAAAAAGCTCACCCGCTTGACGAAACATAGGAATCCATGTGCGGAATAAAAGGTAGAAAATATCACCTTGATGTACAGAAATTATCCATTCACTTGATGTTGGAACACTATCACTAATGGAAGATGAAGGTAATCCGCATGTCTGAAAGATGATCACAAATGGAAACATGAAGGTAATCCACGTGGCTGTAATATGATGAAACTGATGCATGATCCAATAGACACGATAAATAATCCAATACACATAAGTCAAAAATATTGGTTCAGCTGCATTTCGCACATTATTACAAGGTTTTGTTTAAGCACGAAATTTCTGCTGTACTATAAATTTCGACGATTCATTTGGCTTAAGCCTCACCGTCCTGAAGTCACCATTTGTTGCACGTGGTTGCAGCTGTGTGCAACAACAAACTATGAGTATTGGAATTTGCCAGTCTTTTAACGATGAATTAATAACATGCCATAAGAGCCAGTTTTTAGATAACAAAAACATTTAATCACATCACAATAGTAAAACTTAATTAGTACAGTTGACAGACAATCACGTTGGACGAAAGCGACCGATCAACCGCACCGACGACGAGACGTGACAGACAGACAGACAAAGAAAACAGATGTCTTGTTTTGCATCCGCTAAGTCTTTCTGCACCGATGGGTGAAAAATCAAGCTTAGGTGCGAAGGAAAGGTATATAGAAAGGGGGACAATTTCGTATTTCAGAGGAGAGTAAAAATGTATCTCGTACACTTTGTATGAGTTCAAAAGGCCAGAAAGAGAAGTCGGGACAAAATAAAATAAAAATAAATGGCCCAAATGTAATAGGAAAAAAATTTTTTTTTAAAAAAGGAAAAGAAACAGAAAATTTTCCTAAAATACGATTGTTAATTAAATTTTTTATTTGTTATACATAATATTTATTCGTTAATTTAACTCTCATAATTTATTAAAGCATTAGTTTAACAAATTCAACAGTCTACTGCACTTATCTATGCCCAAAATCCCTATTTTTCCTCTCAAGAAATTCCTAAGCAAATAAGGGGGCCTTCGAAGGATAACTGTTGATTGACTGCTGATAAGGAACGTAGCGTCTCTACGGCATAGTTACGAGAAAAAGAACCACATGATTTAAAGCAATTTACTAACTATTATATAATGCTAGAAAGTACTGAAAATAATGACTAAACGAATTTAAGGGCACTTTCATGATATAGGTTAAATTAAATTTAGAGAAAGGAAGGATGCTTATCTGGATGTTTTATCCCTTCTTTTACTTCTGTCTTGTAGAAAATCAACAATGGCGAATAAACAGTTTCCTTCTTTCGTTTGATTGAAGAGAATCTTCAGTTGATGGGCGAGATGTTGCAGAGGAAATGTGTAATATAATTTCTTAGGCAGGTAAACGTTTACTGACACATACATTAAAAAAATTACGTAGCAATGCTAAGTCGCTACCTCCAAACACAGGGGCGCTCAACCACCGTTTTTTTTAAAAAAATTGTTTTAGCTAACATCACGACGAGACGTGACAGACAGACAAAGAAGACAGATGTCTTGTTTTGCACCCGCTAAGTCTTTCTGCACCGATGGGCGAAAAATCAAGCTAGGGTGTGAAAGAAAGGTATATAGAAAAAGGGCAATTTCGTATTTCAGAGGAGAGTAAAAAGGAACTTCGTATATTTTATACGAGTTCTTAAAGCCAGGAAAAAAATATGGGACAACATAAAATCAAAAATAAGTGGCCCAAAAGTAATGGAGAGGAAAAAAAATAAAAGGGCCTATAGAAAGAAAAGGAAAAGAAGTAAGAAAATGTCCTAAATACGATTGTGTCCAAACAAAAGTATATATTAAGTAAGGTAACATATAGTATTGCGGTAACCAAATATATTCAAACTTTTTTTTTCAAACAACATCAAACAAGATCATAAAACCATACACAGTGCGAGAGCATATCAACAAAATTAAATAAATAAATATCAGAATTTTTTTATTTATTTTTTTTTAAATATTATATTTATTTAATAATTTAACCATCATAGTTTACTATAAATTTGTACTAGTCTAAAAAGTTGAGGCACACTTTATTAGTATATGCTCATAACTCTAAGAGCTGTATTCAAGGAAATACAAATTAATCTTATTGTAGTCTTTATTTGCGAACTGAAAGGGAAAAAAATGCAATTGAAAACAGTAAAACTGCAACCTTTTACATTTATCGATACCCAAGATCCCCTTGCCCCGTCTGGAGAAATTCCTCAAAGGGGCCCAGATGGGGAGTGCTGACAGACGGCGTCTTCTAATAAGGATAGCGTCACTACAGGTTACAGTAAAAACAAGCAATTTCTAACTATTATTTAATGTCAGAGACCTACAACCATAATAAATAAATGAATTTGAAGGCGCTCTAATAATATATATTTGATTTAGTTTAGAGAAAATAAGGCTACTTATCTGAAAGCTCCTGTTTTCCTTCGGATTGCAGAAGAATGAACAGCGAGGAAGATGAGACCCCTTTTGCACAGAAAAACTGTCATATTTGAGGGCGAGACACTTCGGAGAAAATTTTTTAAAATTTCTTTGATTAATTAAGGCTTTTTTCCGGAAAACACACATAAAAATGTGGGAGCTGGCCAAGCTGTTGTCTCTATCGTTCGTGATCACAGCGCCCTCCTGGACGAGACGTGACTGTGAGTGCCGCCGAAAAATCTCCTTCGGTTACAGTTAGTGATAACGACGCGCGGTTGGCTTGCATATTCACAAAGCCTACAGACCTTTTTCCTAGAGTCTGCTCTCATTGGACGAAACATCTGCTTGGCGGTCATATTTGGAATAGTGAATTATCACCTTGCAGTCTTCGTAATTAACGCCAAACATACCTTGTGGGCTTTCCAGTAAAGCGAGGAGAAACACCGTTCATTTCATTCGATATTTTTTTTATTTTATGAATGAAAGCTAAGGGGAATTGTGTGGAATATATTTTAAATAACCTACTGATCTTATTAACAGTTTATTTGTATTTGGTTAAAGAATGAATTTAAACTGTTAAAGGTACGATAATTGTTTTGCAAAAAAAAGTATTTACATGGAAATGGGATATGTACTTTTTTCGTCATTTCTGTTAGAGAGAGTCTGTTATGTAAATTTACATAGCGCATTTATTATACAAATAAAAGAATATTAAAAAAATAAACCAAATGAAAACATTCTATAAACATTTAAGGGCGTCGGATACCTATTCTTTTTACTTAAGTTATGAGTATAACTAAAATTATATTTTATTCCATTATGCGCTATTTCTATTGTAACGCTTTTCCGGATCTACTACAAAGTATCTACTACAAAGAGTACAAACCAGTAAATAAAAATTTTAAAAAAATACCTTTAACAAAAATAGAGAAAATAAAAGTGTTAAATTTTTAACACTGTACCCGAAGGCGAAAAAACCAATAATAACAAAGCCATAAGGTGAGGATAAAAACAAAAATAAGTCCGTGCAGTAAGAGTTTGTAAAAGATACGAACGGGATTAGAAACCCCGATCTAGAAGTCCAAGCATTTTTTTCCGCGCTCTGTACCGTTGAGCTGCGGTTCCTTCTCCATCTTCCACACGCTTTTCGGTACACCACGCTCACATACAAATAGCAAAGGCGATGAAACAAAAGTCGCCAACCACAAGATTCTGTAACCCTACTTTTCCTATTTAAACCAATCAGACCAAACAATAGCAGAAACGGTCTGTAGGCTTTGTGAATATGCGGTTGGCTTGTACAACACAAGTTTACAGAGTCGCCACACTGGCAAAGCAGGAATAGTAGATTTTGCTTAAATTACTACTACGCTATTACTGTTTTGCGATTATCGTTTTGTGAATTTCATTTATTATCATATTTTTTGGCAAAGCTGGAAGAATTTGTCCCTGGTAGAGCAGGCTATGGACTTTACTTTTATATTTTCATTGTATTATTTTATATTCATCAGAGTATTTTCTATTATATTGTTTTCAAAAGTCCAAGCCTCCCACTAAGTAGTTCAAAACATCATTCGCCAGTACACGCAATGGCTTCTAATACCCGAAATCTCTCAGTAAACTAAATTTGTATACTAAGTAAAGAATTATTATCAAGATTTACGACTTCAAAATGTATCTGATTCATGAACTGTACTTTAGCAGAATTTTTAATGAACTCTTTAAATTTTCGAGTATAGTGTGACACGTTTACCTTGACTTGCTATCCCAGACTGATCCCCAGATATTCAGTACTTTTATTTTCGTGTTCGGATGAGGGGTTTTATTGCACTCTTTTACAAACTAAACTACCGTGAAGGGCCTTTTACGGCAGATTTGAATGAGCTGGTGAAAATTCACTAGTAATTGTAAACCAGTAGTGAAATTGAGGTATATCTGAAAGATTGCCTTTAAATCTTAAGATCTTGAATTCTGTTTTCATGAACGTACAAACAATACAGCCGCCATATTGATTCGATCATCGTTTTCTGAGCGAAATGAATCGTTACAAGAACGATGGATCGCGAGCTCAGAGTGAACGTTGTGTTTCAATTGAATATTGAAACATCAAAAAAAGTAAAAAATAATGACGTATCACGACTAATTAGGACTCAGAGGAGTCTTACGACTAATGATCGTTAAATGTTTTAACTGAATGAATGTGTATTTTAATTATGTATTAGCTCAAATTAAACTACGCTTACATTACCTAAAAACGAAACTTATCTAATACTTTAAGCACAAAATAGTAAGTTTCAAATTTTTTGGGCATTAATAGTCATGACTAAAAGAAAAAGTCATTCAATGGAGATAATTCGTAACAAATTGCGAAGTTTCGATGCAAAATTCGAATGGGGAAAAATAAGTACTTCCACTTCATTCATAGAGTTGAAGTTGCAATATGATGTTATTGCTAATGTGCAATTATACATGTAATAGATGAAAATAACTTTTAAAAGTGTTGTTAATTAATAGAAATGACTTCAATACATTTTGTTGTACATCCTCTGCCTGGAAGTGAGGATCAATTGAATGAAAGGTAAACATGTGTTATTAATGAATAATGAAACATATTTGTGTTAACTCTGTTACATTTCTAAGTATGTTCATCTGAATTAAGTTTCTGAAATAGCAGGGTTAGATTGCTTAAAGAAATGTTTAAAATAAATTATTTATGTAAAAAAAGTAATTTAAAGTTATTTTATTTTAGTTTTGTGTATTCATACTCTGCATGCACAATATGTGGAGTGCTGATTAATTACGTTTCACTATTTACAGTTGATCTTTAAGCATAGCTTTATTTTATTATCCCCATTTGAACTTGGATGCTGAAGTTTGGTGATAATGCATATCATATTAATAAGGTCCTGCTGACCAAAGTGTTCGGTTTCCATTGTACTGTGATTAAGTACTATGAAAGTTTTCTTATTTTTCTGAAGTATTTGTTTTGTAGTTAATTAAATATTATTAATTAGAGTTTTGTTAATGAACAGTATATATATCTTGTAATGTTCTTTCAAACTGTGAATAAACATATCTGTATATAACATATTTTAGCCTTCATCTTGGAAGTACTGCAAGTTCTTTGTACATTAAAGGTGTATAATTGATTGTAAATAACTCATATTTATAATCTGTCATTTCATATTAAGATATTTTTTAGGTGCATGATACCACTTTGATATGTATTTATTTAAAATTGGTATGCATAAAACTATTCTGTAGTGACATTATATTCAAATTTTTAAAGTAACTCAATATATCCAGTTTGATTGCTATAAAAAAAAGTGATTTAAGTTTGCTTAATGTTGTTTTAAAAATTTTCACTGAAGAATGTTGGTTTATATTGAGACTAGTTTTATTTTTCGTTGATTTTTATTTAATATCATTTTTTTCTTTGCAAGATCGTGATAATTTTGAAATACTCAGTAATTAAATAATGCATTTAATATCTGAATTGATCATCCAGATGTATGAAAAATCCTGATAATTAGATAGACCCTAAATTTATTATACTAATAACAAAAAGGTATTACTTTTTCGGTTATTATTTTAAGAGAGTATGCAGTTAAAAGAAAAAGGGTGAAAAAATAATTCCTTTACTTGAATGAATTATGAAATACACTTTTGCAATCAAACTAAATAATGAAATCTTTCTTATAGGTAGGTTTAGAAGTTAAGCATATAATCTTTTTATTTTACTGTACAAACAAAGAAGTTATTTTTTTGTGTACATAGAATGGTTAATTTATTTATATTTAGCTAAATTAGTTCCCTTATTTATTTATATTTAGTAAAGCATAATCTGTTATTGATGTAAAATGATAGGATAATGTATTACGCATTTTTGAAGTTTGATACTTAAACAATTTTTGATTTCATATGATATATAGCTAAAAATAAAATATGGAAATAAATTTAGCAAATATCTAAATTACAGATATTTGTTACAAATGCAGATATTTGCTAAATATCTGTTTTACTTAGCTTAGAAGAATAAGCTTACTTACTTAGCTTAGAAGAATAATTTCACCTATTTAGTTCACAGTTCAATCCTTTAAAACCCTTAACACTAATAAGCGAATAATTGCTTAAGTGTGCTAACAGAGATGTAAGACTTAAGAAGGGTTAACCACCCTTTATTTCTCAAAATAAATATGGTACAGTCAGTTCTTAACTCGGAATGTACAGCAAAGTCTCCACTTGGGCTTGAACTTAAATTAGTATGAAATTAAACGTAACTAAGCTTAACTACAGCTGACTTAAAGATATAGCCGAAACTATCAAGATTCTAAGTAGTTGGCCCCGAAATCTTAATTAAGTCGGCAAAGCCAAAAGTATGGCTGAGCGTAGCAATAGCTTACAGAGACGTAGCCAAAACGCAAAAGCTCGCTAGTCAGGAACTCAGGCTCTCTAATGAAGTCGGTGAAACATTGACTTAAATACTACTCATACTCATTTGCATTAACCGTGCTTCTGGAAATACATTCTGATAGGAAATTGTAAGCTGAAGCTAGAATGGACAGGAAAGATGCATAAACTTAAAATAACTGTTATTAAAATTTGGATGAACCTTACAAAGGGTAAAAGTTTACAATTGTGTGCCCCTTGTTTTTTGGCGATTCTGTTTTGACGCCAAGATCGGCACCAATAAGACACAATTTCAAGATGGCTGCTACATAAAACCAAAACAAGAAGACAAAGAATTTCACAAACTCCGTGTCCATGTACACATCGACCTATTTTCACTTAAAAAAAATCAGAGAATTGCACAAACTAGTCATTGCACATTGCCTTGACTTTATCAATGTGCACATCGATTTATTTTTAATTAAATAAATCAAGAAGCTAAAACTATGTTAAAACTCTCATAGTAACCAGAAATGGGGTTTCATCGCCAAAACTGAACAAAATTTTTCGCCAATCGAAAGGGCACCCAATTCTACACTAGAGCCTTACAAAGTAATCTGGATAACTTAAAAATTTTAGTTGTTTGAAATCTGAATAGAGTTTCTAACAGTTTGAAGGAAGGGAAAATAAACTGAATATTTGATATTCTGCTCTTATTTATGTTGAACAAAAGGGAAAATAAACTGAATATTTGATATTCTGCTTTTATTTATGTTGAACAATGTAGATTATTTTTATAAATCATTATATTTTACATTTCGTTTTGATCTACTGATTGCCTTTCATGAAATGCTTGATACTAAAATGGCATATTGATATTTTAAAAGAATAAAGAGTAAGCTAAAAAAATAAGGAGTTTGATATATTTTCTTGTTATAACTAACTTTTAATAGTTTCAGTGTATTTTCTTTTTCCTATTTAAAAAAAGTAGCTTATTATTGTTGTTTAATATGATCTGAAAGGATAAAAATATATTTACGGATGCCTCTTGGCAAAAACTGTTAATTTTTGGCAGTACATGGGCACCGAGTTTGTGCAATTCTTTGACTTGTTATTTTGGCTTTGTGTAGCATCAAGTGAAAATAGGTCGATGTGTCCATAGATACCTAGTTTGTGCAATTCTTTGACTTCTATTTTGGCTTTGTATAGCAGCAATTTTTGTGCAAAAAATCGCCACTACACTAAGCCAAAATAGAAGTCAAAGAATTGCAGGAACTTGGCATTGCTCACTCCCTTGACTTTGTCCATGAACACATCGATCTGTTTTCAATTAAAAAGTGAAAGGAGCAGCTAATTTTATGCTAGAGCCAAACAAAAAATATATAACCTCAATAAACTACATTTTAAATCAAACAGTGAAATAACATATAAAAAGGAAATTCATCTTAGCACTCACTACACAAAGGAAATATCCACTTACCTTATTTAGAAATTTCCATGTCTTCAGTCAAACAAAATTCCTCAACAGCATTCAAAAACTTCCTAAAATTATCTGAATTAGAATCTGTATGCTGGCGTTGCCACATAAATTCACAAAAATAAGAGTAAAAAATATCCTCTGTAATGCCCGTATCCTCTGACGTTCTATTATATGCATTTCCTTTTTACAAACAAGACATTTATAATGGTTACTAAGTAAATCTTCATTTACGCACCACTCAATTAATGCTTTTTTCCCTTTTGTTCCAAATTGTTCAGAAATTCAAATTAATCTTACCACATTCAGCCATTTTCCGTGTAAACCATAAAATAACCAAAGTGCTTCCTAACCAACATCTAATACACAAATCTTTTCCCATCATTCAAATTCACTGCACCAATTATGTCCACATGACCAGACCAATTATGTCATAATAAGGTTTCCATAACATTCAACTACTCAGGTTACCATAAATTAAACAACTTGACAATAAATGAAACAACAACTTATTGATAAGCCAAGGGGCCACTCTTAAATATACTATAACCATTTGATAGTATTTAACAGACTTCTGCAGTGATGGTTGGCAGACAATTTCTAGATCATTGGTTCTCAATCTTTTGTCTTATCCAGTCATTTCACCTTCTTAGCCTTTTCAAAACAATATCATCTCCTCCCTCATCCTTTCCCAAGCTCAAAAAATACATGTAGACATTTACTTAGATTTAGATTACTTTTTAATGCATTTTATAAATTAAACATCAGAAAATATAGAAAATGCTGATAAGTACCAACATTTGAATAAAAGTAGTTTCTTATATTTATAAAAATTACTGTATCAAAGTCATTGATATTTTTTTATATTTAAAACCAAATACACAGCTAAATAAATGGTGCAGATTTTCCCTGAAACTATGAAATTCTTCTTCCGGGGAGAGATTCTCTTTGATTGAGAACCTTTGGTCTAGTTGGTTAGAAAACATTCTAAAGTTTTCTTTAGTCGTGTAACCAGGGAAAGGCATGAGGGGACATCTAACCTTGGGTGCAGCATTTGTGGGCACCAAACTGATGTTACTAAATTTTATAATGGAACATTTTCTATTCTTGGCAAATAAAAAACAATTTTCAGTTGTACTTGGATGAAATGTTGGCGAAATCTTCAGTTACAGCCAGGCTTTGAAACCTTGGCTATGCTTCTTATTCTATTTGTTATTTTTTGTATCAATTATCTATTAATGTGCAGTTTTTAACTGTTAATAATTGCATAGATATGTTTATTGCAGTTTTTAACTGTTAATAATTATGTAGATATATTTATTATATCTGTTATAAAATTATTTTATTTTAAGATAGTTTGTATTCACTCCCCCCCACGTAATAGTGGATCAGGATAAATCATAATTGGATCATAATAAAAATTAGAGAAATACTGATACATAAAATTTATGAAAACTGAAATTATATGTAAAATTATAAATAATTTAGCTGCATCTGATTTCATTATCAGAATTGTATTTAAGAAGGAAACCTTCGATAAAATGATATGCTGTTTTTGAAGAAGAGTGCTATTTTTCTTCTGCTCATTGTTTAATATTTTGTAAAGAAAAGCATTATTCTGTATTAGTGCAGACATCATGCAGAAACAGCATCTGAGTCAAAGTTGAACCTTGATAAGGCAAAAGTAAAGGAAGTGGGAAAAGTATCTAATAATTGAAAATTTGAACTAAGAAGACTGTCGGCAAATCCTGCTTAAAAATTGTATAGGATAGAGGAGGAACAGAAGGAAAATTTTAGTTTATGAATATAAGAAACTACTTTTATTCAAATTTTAGTATTCATCAGTATTTTTTTATACTTTTTGTTGTTTAATATAAACATATTAAAAAGTAATCTGAATCTGTGTGTAAAATTCATGTATATTTTTTGAGTTTTGGATTGGAGGGACAAAATGATTTCCTAGTGATGCTGAAAGGGGTACATGCTGCAAAATAGACTGAGAATCACTAATCTAGGATTTTATGAATAATGAGCTTTAATGGTTAATATTCTTTCAATATAGAAGAAATGTTGAGACAGGTGTAAAAATTGAAATATTTTGTTTTATCATTGTATTTTTAGAATAATCAATCCTGTGAATACGATTTAAAAATGATATATAAAGTAATACTGGCATGAAATTTATATAGAGTAATAATGGTGACACTAAAATCCTTGTAATAAAAATTAAATTATTTATACCCCTTCAAAATGTTTGAAAGTTTGAAAGTAAGTTTGAAAAGTATTTTTCTAGATAGTTGATGATATAGAAATATTTTTTAAAAATTGTAATACTAAATAGCTCTTTATTGGATGATTTGTGGATTTGTCTATAAGGTAAATAACATAAGACATCTGTATTATGAAAATTTATGGAGACAGCTCTTAGTGAAATTTCATAAATTTTTTTTATGGGTTTCTTGGATAAAATGAATGCAATGATCAAGATTTTTCCTAAATGAAATAAATAAAAAAAATCCATGCAATCAGCACTTTTTTTAAATGGTTGTCATCAGTGGACTAATGAGTTTATGCTAATTCCCTCATATTTTTAAACTGGAAGAAATGAACAAGGCTTAATAAAGGGAATAAATTTATGAGTAATAGTTTAACTTATTTGAAAGTAAATGCTTTATCATTTTTCTAAACTATGCAAAGAAATTGTTTCCCTCAAAAATTCTAATCAAAAGTGTGTAAGCCTGATTTACTTATGGTATATTTAATTAAAAAATTTTTTCCAAAACATCTAGTGAAAAGTATGCTGTAATTCTCTTTCATTTAGAGTATCCTAATACCGTATCTATGAATTAATTATTAAAAATCTCAATCTACATCAATTTTATTTTATATTTTGTGCCTTCTGAATATGTTATTTTTTTTTCTCTTCTGTTTTGTCAAAAATTATAATTCAGTTTCAAAAACTTGCAAATGTAAAAGCAAATTTCTTAGTAAGTGCAAAAATACATACATATACGCACAGAGTTATTTCAGGCATGCAGATGAAGTTAACTATACATATAAAGGAAATGTTTAAATTGATTAGTAATATCGTTGTTATATAAGAATAAACGATAAGTATATTACTATTTAATAAGTAAGAAAAAAACCAGTTTTCAACATCTTGCCGTAAAGAAACTTTGTAAATCCCCAGAGAATACATCATTTTTAAAATTGTACTTTATCCTGATGCAACTTACACTGTATAAGCAACTAAGGATTCATATATCAGGAAAGTTTATGTCCACCCTATATATAAAAAGCAAAAGTGATTAGAATTAAAATTCGACTTTTAAAAGCCTAAAAAAAAAAAAGAAAGGACCTGATCTGAATGTACGTGATGCAGTGGGAATTTGTATGGTGAAAGAAAAAAATAAATCAAAATGTTATTAAAAAAATTGGCTTTTAATTATCTCTCAGCCAAAAATTATATATTAAAAAAGTCAGTGATTAGATTTTGTCCCAGGACTTGCTTAAAAAATATTCATTGTGCTGTTCACCATTTTTTGCTGTGAGATGAAATCACAAAACAGTATGTTAATGACAGATTGAAGTGTATCTGTGCTGCATAGGACCTTCTCAAACAAGAATGGACCAACAATAAATGCTGCTGTAAACCTGTATCACACAGTGACGTTTTTTAGAATGAAGAGGCAACTGATGCTGTAGGAATGGATTATCCTTTGGGTGTTTTCTTCTCATTTGGTGCAACATCCAGATTTGGATGAAGTGAATTTTGAATTAAAATTGAAGAATATTTTTGTTCCTTTTCACTGATATGACATGAGAGATATATTATCATGTTTGGCAACTTTACTAGAATATGACTTTCATTTTGTATTCAACTAAAGTAGGATTTCTTTTTTGTACGGTTAATTATGCTAACATAGCTAATTCCTGTATTCTTCTTCTTTTCTTTTTTTCCTAACTTCAAAGAAGAAGTTGTCCTTTGTATTATTTATTCACTGTTATAAAATGGCTCACTCAGCGTATAAATGGCATGCTCTCTAGCAATTTCTCCAACTAGTCTTTGATCTTTTCATGACTAAGGATATTGATTTACTTTGTATTTTCATCAGTTAAAAGCCAAAATTTTATGTCAAATTTATCAGATTTTTGTAGCATATATACTGAACAAAGAGGTATCTTTCCTTTGTAAGGAACGATTGTCATCAATTGTAATATTTTCACCTGGCTTGTAACACATTGAACAAATTATCAGTAGAGGTATTCCATACCGCTTGACGCAAGAGCAGATGGTTTATTTTGTAATCTTTACGATATAATTGACTGCAAGTCAAACCACATATATTTCATTATTTCCAAAAATTTGTCTCTAGGCATTATTTCACTGAAAATTTTTGGGCCTCAAGATTCAGACCATAAATTTAAATAGAAAGTCCTTTGGAACCCAAAATGCCATGAGCATATAATACAGAAATAAAAGTATCCAGCTTTTCAAATCACAAACTCCAGTTTAGATTTCCTGACTTTGACACATTTCAGCTTTTGTGCACAGTTCTGTATATGAAGCTGTATTTTTCTGTTTGCTAAAAAAGTCTCCATGTGCTGCTTGTATTCCTATCAGTTACTTTTTTCTTACCAAAAGTAGTTGGCTCATGTGTTTTGCACAAAACATTTTGAAGAGGAAGTCTTCCAAGAGAATTTGATGGAACAATTTGCTTTTTCTACACAATACTATCATGTGCTATTTCTTTGTCTTTTGATTGATTTTCTTCATTTTTTTAAAAACATCTAATTTGTCCTTGCTTTCTTAGTGGACTATGGCTTGTTCCATGCCTTAGTCGTCTTTTTGAACCATAGACTATTGCCTTGTCATTGACTAAATTCTCATTGAAGTCTAAATCCTTGACCTCTGTGCCTTCGTTTTCTTAGAATTTTATTTTTGAAATCTCTTCAATATGAAAATTATGAAGGAGTGTTTTTTTCTTCCTTGGAACCAGATGATGAAAAGTTTGACATTTTTCTTTAGAAGAAATAATAGAATTGTCATTAGATTATCATTTTCGTTGTTGTAGTTGGAATAGTGCAATCTTCATCAGGTGAAATAGAATAAATTTCTGTATTTGATTCTTTGTGAAAAATAATTTCCGAAGCAGAATTGTTGTCAGATAATTCTTGTAAAACTTTTTTTTTTCCTGATAGGTGTTTCCATTCAGTGGCTGTATCAAAGATGATTAATAAAAAAAAAATTAAAGGTCAGAAAAGTGATCAGAAACCTCGCAACAATTGCAAATGAAATGAATAGTGCTGTGGGGCACAGAACAAGGTGAAGAATGTATTAAAACAATTAGACAAACATAAAATTCCTTTGGGACATAAACTACTTCAGAATGGGGAAGCCACTGTTGGGTTCCAAGCAGCTGTCAAATAACATCTGGTGTGAAAATAAAAAGGAAATCTAAACAAATGGTTTCAAGATGCTGATATAATAAGCTGCATGTATATTGATATAATAAGCTGATATAATAAGCTGCATTAAATAGGAAAGAACAACAATCAAAATGGCCACTATCCATAATTCTAGGTGAACAGTTATATTTTAAACAATAATCAGTTAAAGTGGACCAAATTGTCATCTTGATATGTATTTAGGGAGGGGGAATCAAAATTTTGAAAAGAAACTTTAAAAAAATGCAAAGAATTTAGTTAGCTAATTTAATTTGTTGAATTTATTTTATTATTAAATTTGAAGTGAATTTAGTTTATTATAAAAGGATTTTAAATTTTTTTAGGTTAAAAGATGTAGCAGAAAGAACTAATCGTTGTGGATATAGTGTTCCATCTGTTCTTGCACAGTTAAAAAATGCATCAGTTAGGCAGTGTGTGGTTGGACCTATGCATGTTGCTTTTCTCCTAGAAGTAAGTTTTAATATTTTTGATTTACTTTGAACATGTTGCTTAATGGATAAATTAAAAAATAATTTTTCTTAAAAGAAGGTTAAATTATTTTGGATAAGCAGCTTTTTGTTTTCATTTACATTTATGAACTGGCAGTTTGATATTTTGCAAGATTTTTTAATTTGTAGCAGAATGTTTCAGAACTTACTGTTGAAATGTATTTCTTTGCAAGTTATGTTTGCCTAAATATATATCAGTAAAGCATAAGTAAAGGATTTTCTGTATGCTTGTTCAAATCTTTTGTTTGAAATAGAAATACTATGTTAATATCTTTAGGGCGAGGTTATTTCTTCATGGTAAGTATTTTTTAATTTTGTGAATAATGTAGAAATCCACTAAATTGCATTATTAACATTTGAGGTTTTTGACATCCCCATTGGCCATGTTGAGAGGGTAAATGAATACAGATTACTTTATTTTGTCTTTTCTGAGAGTGTTTCCCAGTTGGCTTTATGATTGTCTATAACAGAAAATCATCCTAAAGCATTCTTTGCCATGAAAAAACTCGTGTTGATTTTTCATCTGACTACTGTATGGATCATGAGAATTCATATTCTAAAATTTAATAATAATGCTCGCCATTAAATAATGTTAAAGATTAATTTAGTTCTATGCGCATATTCATAGTGGGAAGTTGGAACTAACTTATTATACTAGAAACTGTTGTATGTATCTCAGCATCCTTTGTAACAAGATTTGTAATGGGCCACAGCCCCTTCCCAGAGTATTTCTGTAAAAGAGAAGTTGTCTTATCTAACCTCTGTGTGTACGGTGAGGCTGGTACTCCACACTCTTACCTAACAGTATGCTCAATCACAGAGGCATGGCACATGCATGCGGCTGCCAATTGATGATGCATCATTCATGCATTCTCCATTAAGCAGCTTGCTGTACTGAGAAAACTTTAAACTCATAAGAGAAAAATTGCAGGCTTTGGGACAGGTCCTTTGTCATGTCACCTAGTGCACTGCTGATTTCTGCCTGATCTTCAGTACTGTCTTAATCCTGGATGTGTCATTGTATGGTACTAGTGCTCTTGAGGAGCATGTTAATGTGCTATTTAGTGTGTGTATGATGGAACCCTTCACATGAATACTAACATCTCCACAGGAACTATATATGTAAAATGCACCAGGGTACCTTATGCATGTTTATTTTATATATATATATATATATATGTGTGTGTGTGTGTGTGTGTGTGTGTATCAGTCATTGTAGAACTGGCTGTATTCAACAGTAAAATGTTAAGCTACTAGTGGGGAATGTTCATGTATGTGTAGCAATTTACGCATGTGTAAAACAAATATTATTTTAATAATATATTCCCAGTATTTAAATCTAGGGGCACATAAAATGCACCATGGTAATGTTTAATTATTAATGCATAATATTTGTGTAAAAGTTGCAGTGTGTGCATCAGTAAACAATTGTATTGTGTAAAATATTTAAATATCAGTTTAAAATGCTCAAATTTCAATATGCAGCATCAACAAAAGCTTCTATTAAGCTCCTGATACTGCACTTCTGGGGCGGTAAAAAGTTCTCGTGTTGTACAGTTGTGGATTCTGGACGATACTTGATAGCCCTAGTAAGCCACCTGGCTGTCGGATCTGCTCTCACCTGTATGTATAGAAACACAGAAAAATTGTATTACCTGCAAAAAAGTAGAAATGTGTGCAAAAAATAAGTTTCATGCATATGTTTCTGCATAAAGATCATATTGTTGTAATAAAATAAAGTTTTATTATTATTAAAAAGTTATATATACTTAATTACTCAGAAAAGTAGAAAAGTGTAGTATCTAACAAAATGTGGAGCAAAGTAACTGATGCACAAATTTTGTAGTTAATGTAAGTTCTGTATAACTGTAGTGATATTACATTTACTTAGATGTGTATACACGTGTAAAGATTACTTCAATTTTTAGTAAATCCTCTATGAGCTGGGATGACAGCCTTGCAGCAGTCAGAAATAGAAGATATTAACTTCTAAATGTAATCCTGACGAGTTTCATGGATCCAAACCATAATAATGCTTTCCTGCAGCTTAATCTTAGTAGCAATTTTAGTACCCATTATATGCCAATAATTTTCAATGAGAGTCAGATCAGGACCATTCCGTTGGTAGTCCTAAACTTTAATACCAGGTTTTGTCAGATAGGTCTGCATTTAAAGGGGCGAAATGAAGAAAAATTACTGTTGCAATATCCATTATGTTGTAAAGATGGAAAACCTGTAAAGGAGGCAACAAAATCATTTATAAATAAGTTAGGTAGTACTTAGCGATTTCTCTGTATGACAGGGTGCAGAGTGATGAAAAATGCAATTTCCAGCAAAAGGATCCCAATAACTGTGTTTAAACACTCCTGCAAGATGTAAGTATAAACTGATGCATTCATAGTTCCAGTAATAAATTTCAGGTGTTCAACCTCTTTACTGGATATGCATCCTTAGACCATTTGGCTCACGGGTAATTTTGCAGTATACAATATACAATCTGGATGATAAGCTTCATTTTTAATCTGTGAACGTAAAGCTTAGTGTCTGATCTATGTAGGTATCCAAAAACATTATCGAGTCCCACGGAGCTTTTGTCCACGAAACATATTTTTTTGCCTAAGAAAGTTGCTTCTGCATCTGTTTTGTTTTCTTTTTTTAAGTAAAGGCTTTTCCGTGGTTGATAATCAAGCAGACTGCATTCCGCAAGGCATCTTTGGGCAGTTTGTGCACTTGAATTAACAGCACAATCTTCCTCAAATTCAGTTTTTACATCAATAGCACTTGCATGACAATTATATAGAGACATCCGCTATAAATATCGATCACCAGATTTTGTGGTCACCACCTTCCAGCCTGATCATCCCTTCCCTCAATATCAGTAATTTCATGCTCCATTTTAATTGCTGTCAAGACTGTTGATTAATAGCAAACAATGATTCATTGATTGATTGCAGCCAGTATGAGTAAACGCATATGTAATTAAACTGATGCAATCTCAAATATAAACATTGTTAAATAAGTCATTAGAACTAAATCAGGTGTACAGCCGTCAGTTTTCTGTTCCAACTGGGATAGTGGTTAGCGATAGTGACTGTCAAACCGTAAGGCTCGGGTTCAACTTCCAGAGAAAGCATGGACGTTTATAAATATATAATGTCTGTGTGGCATGGAGGCACTCTAAATATGCTCAAATTTCAGTATACAGCATGAACAAAAATTTCTATTAAGCTCCTGGCGAGCCGAAAGTCTACTCTAGAGTTTGGTGGGAGGGGAAGAGGGATGGGAGATCCATGGACCTGTCCCTCTGGAGTGCTGTCCTTCAAAATTTAGGGGTGGAATTGAGCAATGTGGTACTCTCACTTGTATGGTACTCAAAACTCTTGCTAAAGACAGTTCCAGTCTTGCACTCCTTACCACGACGAATTTCGTGGGCTTGTTCTGATGTTACTTCCAGACAAGTGAGATAAGTCATAGAGCAATAATTACTCCTATAAAATATCAGAGAAACAACAACTATATGTGCTTGTTAATTGAGAAAAACATAAGAACAAGGAAGCAGACAAAGAGAATGCACATGCTGGCTCAGGAGAAAAAATTTTATATAATAATTTCTGAGTAAAGAATTTATTCTCCAAACTAAACTGCTTGAACATAGATAAATTGTTGATAGTGTGTTTCTGTTAATTATAATATATGTTGTTTTTGCATCCTTTGTTTTTTTGACTGCTCATAGATTGTGATTTTGAATTAATTTTGAATGTCATCTCAGGTTAACCTTTCCTTTTTGAAATATAAATTATTTTGTTGTGCATCTCTGAATTTGCTGACTGATCAGCATTTTGGCGATAAGTTATTTTTTACATAATTTTGATTCTTCATGACAATTATTTTAAATATATTTTAATAATGATGATATATTTAAAATTATGTTGTTTATGAAAACATCATACAAAGAAAACTTTTTGTTACTTGTGTTTAAAATTTTCCTTTCATTTGGCGACTTAATATCTTGATTCTGAAAATAAACAAAATAATAAATGGTTTTCTATGGTACCTCTTGGCGAATCATTTCTTTTTCAATGTCAAGATCGGCACCACAAAGGATCGGCACCAATTTCAAGATGGGCCTACCCTTCCACCTGCTACACAAAACCAAAACAAGAAGTCGAACACTTACACGAACTCAGTGTCCATGTACACATTGACCTATTTTAAAAGAAATCTGAGAATTGCACTAACTGGGCATTGTGCACTACCTTAACTTTGTCCATGTACACATCGACCTATTTTAACTTATAAAAACATTAGAGAATTGCACAAACTAGGCATTGCACACTGCCTTACCTTTGTCCATATACACATCAATCTATTTTCACTTAAACAAAATCAGGAAGCTAAATTAAAGTTAAAACTATTATGTTAACCAGAAATAATCCGCTGCTGTCTTAGCACACTGAGATGAACAAATAACCAAAAATACACAAACAGAGATAAGTAAGTAACCAAAATACATATTTCCTAACATAAAAACATTAAACAACAAATCTTTTAATGAAAATTTACACACAGAGACAAATTAATAAATGAAACGTCAATTTTATAACATACCTTTTTTTCACGTGCATACATTTAGGCTTCACGCCACCATCTCCTGCATCTTCCATGTAAGCAATTCAATTAAGTTTTTTGTTATTTAGGCTCATTCATATCTATCAGCAATTAAACCAGCTTTCATGCAAAAATCAAATGTCTTTCATCCATCATCCAATTGATACAAAAACCTCAAATTCACAATAGTAGAAAGCAAAATAATAGCAGCTTCAAAATGCAAGACCAACGTGCAACCAAACACAGCAAGCAATTGAAAAGAATGCTAACAACCGAAAACCTGGGACCATACGAAAGGGTTACTATTGCAAAAAATAGCCAAAATCTCAATTTATCACAATACCTTTGGCGATATTTGCAGAAATAACTTCTTTTTAATAATAATAAAAAAAAATCCTCCAAAGCTAGTTTTGCCAAAATTATCAACATTAGGGTTACCGAAAAACCACGCAGTGGGCTTCAAAATTTCACGAACAACCAATACCACTTAGCAATTTTTTCAGACAGAAACCAAGGGGTTACCGTGCAATAAATTTCAACCAAATGATTAAAAAGCAAGTTTTCAAATCACGTTTTAGCAAAAGCAGAAAAAGTTACTGTAGTATTTTAAAATTAGTTTTCGTTATCAACTTTTTCATTTTTTATGCCAAGAATTTTTCTCTTTGTTTCAAAATATTCATATATGTATGATGTTTCTGTGTAAAATTCACTTAAAGCTTTTTTTTTTTTTGAATACCTGTCCTCCCCAAGTTCTTGATATTTTACTGCTACAAATTTGGTATTATTATTTATGTTATTTTCTGATTTTAACTAATTAATTAAGATTTAACAAAAGATGCTTGCTTACCTAGTTCTGAGCGGGTTCGTGCCAGGGCCACTGGCTGTTGATCCTCTTTTCATCTGCCTATCCTTCAAGAAATATAATCTACAAATGATTAGTACATTCTTTATGCAAACACAGGTTTAATATAACAAAAAGGTTACATAATATCTTTGCAGATACATGGAATGATAACAGAGGTTTTAAATTTTCTGACACGACGAAGTTTGCAAGTTTCCCCTTCGGAGATCTTGAGCGATCTGCCCAGTTCGTAATGATGTTACGCTGCAACATTGGATCTCAGCAACAGTTGAGTTTCAACAGTTGGCAGTTATGATTCAATGGGTTGACTGTTGAGGCAGTTTCTATCTTAGAGATCCACAGTTAATGTCTAAAAAATCCAGAAATTGTTTGTTTCAGAATGAAAAAAGTCATTAAAACAGAATAGACTTATTTTACAAAAAAAAAATGTGATAAAAATTCTGTTTTTGGAGAGTGGGAAAAAAGCAGTGAAACTTACTTAAACCTTTGACTGTAGAAGTCTTTCTGTTGACACATTCTTTTTCCTTTTTTTTCTGTCTTTTATTATTGGGTGTTTCTCTATTTCCAAGTATGGAAAATTGCAAGATTGATTCTGACCTTCTCACATGGACAACTATCTGTAAAAAGAAACTTCAGCAATGATGCAGTAGGTGATCTACGGCTTTAGTTATTAATTTTTTACCTGGCACCATTAAAACTGATTGTTGTTTTAATCATTTCTGTGCTATTTTATCACATTTTCGAACATGAGGGCTATTAAATTTTTATTTAATGAAGCTGTTGAAATTTATATGTAAGGGAATTAAAAATTTAATTGATTATTAAATTAAAGAAATCGTTTTCATTTATGTATTCTTAATTATTTGTATTTATTTTCCTATTTAAAAACAGCATTTTAGTGGTGTATTCTAAAAAATAACTAAATAAATGGGGTATTTTGCATACTACATTTTTACTGAAATTTCACAATTAATATTGTAACGAAAAATTTATGCTTTTTTAAAAAATATTTAGTAACCCTAGTAACCTTATTTATTTTGTATCAATAAACAACATGTATAACATGTAACATGTATCATTAAAATTTAGCTTTTACTAGTATTTAAGAGACAAGAATAAAAGAACTTTAGACCATTATTAAATTATCACATGAAGCAAAGACTCAAAGTCCTTGATTTGCTTATTAAAGAAAATTAATTTAAAAATGTGTTTAAGAAAAGGAAGTAGATATAAATTAACTAACATATATGGATGAATGTCAAATTGAAAAGATATATAAATATTTATGCATAATTACCTTTTTTAAAACTGATGTAATAAATTGTGTATTTCTAACTATGTATTCCTTTTAGCTGCAAGATTTCCTTTATGTTGTGGCTTTAATAGTCTTAGGGGGGGGGAACCTACAATTACGGCTTTTATCTTATTCTTAGAATGGTATTATAAGAGTGAAGTCTTCCATTGATAAGCACTTTAATTTATTCAATCTTCATTTGTTGATAGATCCTTAATTTTCTTCAGTGATCATCCTAAAAAGCTATTAATTTCGTTGTATAGAAATGTGTACAAACCCTGTAATTAAAGCTGTAAATATTTATTATTAATATAATTGGTTAAATATATGGCTTTATACATAAACAATTCAATAGTTTAATAATTATTACTGATTAATGTAATATTTTGAGTACTTTTATTAATTTCTTTGAATTACTGTAATTTTTTTGCCAGTTGCAACTAGTTACAACTAGTTTCTGCTATTGACAAAGGAAAAACTTTTTTTCTAGTCGCAGAAAGCCAACTGTGATTAGAATTAAAAGAGAATAACATTTTTTTTTTTTAATTGTATAAAACAGGATATGAAAGTTCCTATTATTTCTCCTGAATTTATTACTGCTCTTCAACTAGTAGTAAGTTTGATATGTGTTACTTTAATTTTAATTTTTTTTTTCTTGTTATTGCATGTATGATAAAATAAAGCTACAACTGCTAACATTACAGTATTTAAAATAAAAGATGAAATTTAAAAAAAATTCAAAAATATGGTTCTGTCTATTTCAGGATGGACATATTTAATATAAAAGGTGTATATAAATATATATTTAATATGAAATAATTTTTAAAATACTATATTTAAAAATATAAAATAATATATTTAATAAAAAAAGGTAAAATTTTGAAAAATTCCAAAGTATGTTTCTGTCTATTTCAGGATGGACGCATTTGTCGTCTGGCATTTTCTGTCGTCTCAGAACGTTTAGATCTGAGCAAGAATGAAACTTCTAAAGCGTAAGTATACAGTATTATTCAAATCCCCCCCTTGCTCTGCTCCCATGTTTAAGTTATATAATTTTCTAATGCTAAATGTAAATTTTTAACAGCTTGAATTTAAAAGGATCTAGTAACTCAAATTCTACTACTCGAACGACTGCACCTCGCAATAGAGGTCGTATAATGCGCACAACTAGTGGCAGAGGTCGAGGAAGTGGTGTTATAATGGGATCTTCTAGGCCTGTTGTTCCTGCTCCTTATGTTCCTGAAGAACTCATATCGCAGGTATTAGCCATTTGATTTTAGATATTTTTAGAAGGTTTTATATTAACATTTAATTATATATTTTACCTTTTTTAAACATTTCTAATATAATGATATATGTGAATGTGAAAGGTACATTTCATTCTTATAGTCACATAACTTGGTACGAATCAGATATCAGGGTATATGTATGAATATAATTTTTTTTTATTATCAACACCCAGCTGAAAAGTATTCATGAGCTGCTGAAATAGGCATTTTGTGACAATGCTAGTTTGTACTGGATTTCCACCTTCAAATCAGAGGATCATCTTTCTGACTAGTGTCTGTTTTTGCACCGAGTAAATTAAAAAAAAATTTTATTATGTAAAACGTGTAGGGGTTACCTCCCCAAATGAAGGGATCCCTTCGTAGGAGACTTTCTAAGGCCCATGCCACCAGAACCTTTTGCATGGATTCGCACCCAAGTTGAACTATCAGTGCTCAACAACTTTATCAGTAGAGCACTGTGGGTCACCCCCCCCTCCTCTGTGTTTGTAACGAATTGTATTGACAAAGCATTTAATTTCTTCAGAATATGGCTTTTACCCAATAGTAGAGAAGACAAAAATTTGCATTCTTTGAAGTTATATTTTTTAAACGATCAAATTTTATGGATCAAAACTATGCTTAGTGCTCAATTAGTAAATTCTCTGAGGTTTTCATATGTGAACTGCATATATAGGGAGAACAGCAGCATATTCAGTGCCAAACTTATGCAGGTCTCTGATATTTGTTTTGAGTGAAAACATATTGCTGTGTACATGTGGTGGTGGTGGGGGAATTACAGATTTCTTGAGAAAGGTACTTGTTTTATTACCGAATGTTTCTTGCTTCTTTAAGTTTATGAATTCCCTGCTCTTTCATGGAGTTCGTAGTATGCTGCCATTTTCACTACAGCTTTTGCCTCTTAGCATATTAGCTTAAAAAATTAGTTGCAAAATAGTTGGTAACTTTCTGAATGGTATACGGATAATCAGAGTGTACCAATAAGTTTTTGTCACTAATTAGAAAAGTTAAAATTAACCTCTGAGTTTTTAAAAAAAAATTAAAGTCAAAACATTGACAAATAAATTTAAAGAACTTTATATGATTTAATATTTGTGTAAAATGAATAGAAATGCAATTTTTATCATTATGTAAAATAAATAAAAACATAGTTTGTGGCATATGTATACAAGCATGAAGGAAAATGATCAAATCGTGTGCTTCATTTAAAAGAGATATGTCAATGACTGGTGCTTTTTTATACTCAAATGACACCGCCTAAGTATTTTTTTTGTCTGTAACGTAAATATTTATTATGTTTTAATTTAATTTTTATATATATTATTTTTAACTGAAGTAAATGTCTTTCTTATTCTTGTCGTGGCTTTAGCTAATAATAATGAAATAAACAGGGAATAGCACATATCTTACAAAACATGAAATTATATTTTAAGTAGAGTAGGAGATAGCACATATCTCACAAAGCAAAACACTTTTTTTTTCATTACAGTAGATCCATTACTCATAATGTGTTTTAATAAAATTTTGTTATAGTATATGCTATCTTTTATAAAATTAATTCAGATTATTTATTTAAATCCTCATTTTAAAGTACAAAGCCTTACAGTACAGCCTAAAGAAAACAACCAGGAGGTAATGGAAGAAAATCCAATGTCTTAATGCATGGGAAATTGAAGCATAGAAACAATCAACTGTTAATATTCCTGAATAGCTATTGAACTAGTCATGAAAAAAAATAGGTATATTTTAAAAATAATTATTCCTGATCATTGTTATTTGAAAAGCCTGAGTCAGGAGGTAAAAACAATGACAGAACTAGATATATTTTTTTCTCTTAAAAAAAATTATCTGACTTTGAGAAATGCTAGGGCTTATAAGACCAACTGATTATAAATGTTTTTATGATCTTAATACCATGATTATAATTTTCATTTTATACTTTTCTCAAGGCTCAAGTTGTTTTGCAAGGAAAATCTCGCAATCTTATACTTCGAGAGCTCCAAAGAACTGTAAGTTCATATTATTAATTA
This sequence comes from Stegodyphus mimosarum, assembly GCA_000611955.2. Classification (NCBI taxonomy): domain Eukaryota; kingdom Metazoa; phylum Arthropoda; class Arachnida; order Araneae; family Eresidae; genus Stegodyphus; species Stegodyphus mimosarum. The sequence goes on from KK118845.1 coordinate 36,373, forward strand.
TTTTAATGTTAAAGGTCTATTAATCCAAATTTTTGAAAATTACAAGCCTGAATTTAATTTAAAATTATTTATTAGAATTTAGATGTTAATCTAGCTGTGAATAATTTACTGAGTCGAGATGATGAAGAAGGGGAAGATGTGGATGACAGTCAAGACTCATACATGCCAGGGGGTAATAATTTTTGTGATTTGTACTATCTGATTTTTGCTTTTTGTACCAAGGAGTGCTGAAATTCATTTTATTTAGTTTTATATAGAAAGTGCAACACATTTTTAGTTTTCATTATGGCAAGGGGACATTTTTTGCTTCCTTGTACGAAGTAAAGGAAGTACTGTAATCATAAAAGATTCTGGGTATCGTATTTCAATGAGAATATCCATTTTGACTACTATCGAATGCAGTGTAACAAGGTTTTTGCGTGACATCTGTACATAAGGACATGATAAAGGATTCTTTTTCCCCAAAAGAATCACAAAACTGATTTAAAATGGATTCAGAAGAGATTTTTTTGTGTTGTTTGTATGTATATATGTACATATGTATCTCGCATAACTCAAAAACGAGTAGCTCCAGAACATTGAAACTTTGTATATAGGACTGCTATAACATGTAGTTGTGCACCTCCTATTTTGGTTGTAATCGGCTGCACCAAAAGTATATAAATATATATATACCCAACTCAGTGAGTTCAATATTATTTTTTCTTTTATGTTGGTAAATTGTGCATTTTTTGCTTTAAAAATGATTTGAATTATGTTATTCTTATCTTCCGGTTAAGGTTTTTATGCCTAAGTTAATCTTCATACAATAGTTGTGGAATGATCAACAATTTAAAAGTTGTTTAAGTGAGAGTCTAATTTTATTTTTGCCATAGTAGCCATATTTGTTTACATTTGAAACTTAGCAGAATAGTAAATTAAGTCTTTGTGCACCTTCAGTATCTTTTTGCCAAATGAGACCAAAAAGAAAATTTTGGTTTTGTGTACTGAAAAATCTGCCTGCTGGCTGAATTGCTTGTTTTTGGCATAGAAACTAATTTTAATTGTAAAAATTGTTTTTTAATTGTTGTAGGTGTTTTATCTTTTTCTATACCTTTCAATTTTTAATGAAGATATTTTGAGTTTTTATGTATTTTTGCCTTGCCATGAACTGAATTAATTGAATGAGAAAGATATCTCTAATGAAATCAAGGAAATAAGTTTAAATGAAAGCAGGAAAAAATGCCTATAATTTAATATTCCATACAAGGAAGTCAGGTGGTGTATGCATCAGATTTTTTTTTTCATTTGTATTCTTTGTGTAAGAGCTTAATTCCCCCACCCCAGGTATAAAATTTAGATTTATTTAACTTTTTTTGGTCATAAATCATACCAATAAATGTTAGTTTACATTGTTGTTTTATATAATGCTGTTGTAATGTACTATCATATTTGATACAATTTATCTGTTAGAAATTAGATGTTATTAAGAATATAAATCAAAACTCAATAAAGATCTCAAATTTCTTTCAGAATTTAGAATATAAATTATTTTTATGACATATTAGTTTTGTGCTGTTTGAGATTAATTAACTTTGAAGCCCAAAATGGCCGAGATGACATTTCATTCAAATGAACACAACCGCCCGAAACGGCCAAGATTGCGATGTTGTTTTCTTACCTTCCCGAAGCTAATGCAGTTTTGCCAAATGCATTGTATCAGTTTATTGCAGACAGCTTGTAATAATAGGCTAATTGAAGCTTCTTTGGTAGGAAGTAGAAAGGATGTCATTTAAAACCTTCACATCTCTTTGTGGGCTAATGGACGGGGAGGGGAAGCATGTAGATTAGCTGAAGGCTTCAGTTTTCTAAGGGTTAAAGATTTTGTGTCTGTATTTGCCTGAGAATTTAAAAAATATAACCTTTAGCAAACTAGCTTTCTTATTAATTTAGAAGTCAAACAACAAAATTAGCCTTATATTTGCAAATTTTGACAGGACTAGTTTTGATGGTTTTACAAAACTTTCATCCTGAGCTGCCAAAGCGCAAATGAACGAGATAAGATATAATGATTAGATAAGGTAAGCTAAGAATGGCTGGACCAGAGTTAAGCTACTTGCGCCATCTATTGATGAAACGAAAACTAAAAAATAATATCCTTAAAGGCTGAAGGCAAAGATGGATTGGAATTAGGGTCGTTAACTAAAACAGAAGATTTTTTTGAATGTGAATGCCTTTAGAAAATCTAATTCACCAACAGAAGATGTTTTTTGAATAATTTTGGCTTCAGAAAAATTGAAAGTGTGATTTTCGGACCAACAGTTCTGGGCAACAGAAGACTTCTGTGTTTTTTTTTTTCCCTAAAATATGCCTCATGTTCCTTAACACGAAATTTTAAGGCTCTCTTAGTTTGAGCAATGTAAATTAAACACATGTTTGTTGTTTGACTTCTTAGATTAACACACCAAACAAGTATTAATTATCTTAAGTAGCTTTCTTATGTTGTACATTATAAGGGAAACAGCAAAAGATTTTACAGCATTGGCTAAGAAGTGAATTAGGAGGAAAGTGATATATATGTTATATAAATAGGTGGAAAATGATATATAATATGTTGATATATAATATATAGATTTTATATGTTTGAAAAATCTCAAGGCAGTCTGCTGAAGAAAATTATTTAAGAGTAAATACTCATGGCATTTAGCTTTGTACAATAATAATAAGATTTATGAGTGAAGGATTGATGGTAATATTAAAAAATCTTTGAATTAATTAATAATGTTCCTAAACTAGCAAGAATATCAAATGCATGCTGTATGCAATATATATATTTTAAAAATATACGATATGCAGTATACCATGATATCTAAATGTTATAATACAGTTTAATGTTATTTATAAGTAAAATGTATCTTAATAGTCCAAAATAAGTGCAGGATACATAATGCTTCTTATGTCATTTTTGACAACTTATTCTTCTCCTGGATGATTTGTGTACCTTGTCAGGCAACAACTACTTTAGATTCCAGTGTAAGATACTTCTCAAAAAAAAAAAAAAGATTTTAAGAAAAACTATTTTTGTAAATTTAAAGAAAGAAAAACTATTTTTGTAAACTAATGACAAATAATACATGCCTTGAAAGAGCTGCAATTCTCACAGCCTGAACAATCCCATTTCAGTTCTTCCTCTTTTTATTCTGAGAGTTTATATGACCCATTTTAATGAGCGTAACCACTTTTTCTGTAACCTTGAACACCTACCTGTATGCAGAGTTGCGAACTGTCCCGATTTCCGACCGCTGTCCCACCAACCCGATTTACAACATATTTCTTCTATCTTTCTCTTCTTTTTAAAAAATTTCACGATTTTTATGTAGCTTGGCTTAATGCTTCGGTATTTGGGAGGGGGAGAGAAAAAGTGATTTTGGGCATCTGAAAGCACTTGATTTTTCTCTAGATTACATGTAAAAGAAAACCAAAGTCATTTCATCAGTGAAAAATTATGGTGAGCTTCTGTTTTGTGAGTGAGAGCACATGTGTCCAAAAACATAGTATTCCAATTCTTCAATGAGCATCGAGGACCATTGCATGCCATCTGGCATATATTAGTCAATGAGCACAAAGCAAGATTGAGGTTGTTATTTCATCCATCTTGTCATTGAGTGATGTGAGTGCGCGTCTTTTTGAGAAATAGTTAAAGAAAGTGCAATCTTTTGTTTTAATTTGTTTAGTGTCTGCAAAAAAGGTAAAACACTCATGCACTTTTCAAAAATCATACATAGATGACTTTCCTTCTATTATTTCCTCAAGGACATATTAAATGCAATTGAAAATATTAGACACATTTGTGATGCATGCTGTTTGTGATTGTATTTTTTGATTTTGCATGGTGGAAGGGCTGATATTCTCAAACATGCATGTACACAAAAATACAAGCACAACGTGAGTTCTATTGGGAAATAATAATAATAAAAAAATCTGTGGAAACTAAAAACCAAAGTGTTAATACAGAATGCCTGTTCTCTGCCGTTTCACTGGAGCACAACCTGCCACTGAATGCATCGAATTATGCTGCAGTTTGATTTAGAAAAATGCTTCCCAATAGCAAAATCACTAAGTGCAAGGAACAAACTCCTGCAGTTGTTAAAGAAATGAGTATGAAAAATAATTCTTCAGTTATTGATTGCATTAAAAAACAGTTCCATTCTACTTCTTATATGGATGGAAGCAGTACTACCGATTCAAAACCGTATCCAGTTGTTGTTTCTTTTTTTAATGTAGTGTCTTCAGAAATTGAGTATAGTTTACTTTCTGTCCCCACTTTAGAAGGAAAAATCGACAGGCTTTAATATAGCCCAGCTAATTATTAAAACTTTAAAAGAAAATGCAATTCCTCTGGGTAATTGCTTAGCACTTAGTGCTGATATTCCACCAGTAATGGTAGGCTTGAAGACTGCCATTGCAGGTATCTTAAAAAAAAGAAAATTTTCAAATTATGAGGTGCACCTATCACCTCTTAAATTAAACAGCTGAAAAAGGGGCAGTTTCTTTATCAACAAGTGTGGATGAACACATTGTTGATATATATTATTATCTTGAAAGGAGTTCTCCAACAGTCAGATGATACTGAAATAAGAAAAATTGTGAAACATATATGTGTATGCTGGATATCTTTAAAGAAATGTTTATCTGGAATCCTCAACCAATGGAACCCACTTCTTGCATTTTTTAAAAGTAAAACATTTTTTAAAGTAAATACTTCTAGAGTTAAGATAAAAGACCGTATTGAAAGTTATAAAACACCTAAAGTAAATGGAGATGTAGCTACTACTTCCACTGTTAAAAATAGATTTGAGAAAGATTGTTATTTTTTGCGCCAGTGAGCAATTTAATTGGCAGTTCTCAAAATAATACTACAAAATATAAGCATAAAGCTGATCCAAATTTCTCTCAAAATAGAAAAATTGCTCAACAAGGGAAACATTTTCCGATTACTATAATATATATTACTTGTGAAGAAAGGATATTTATGTTTTTATTGTTGGTCCTTAACAAGCTTTTTGGTTTTTTTGTACAATTTATTTTGCCATTGTTCGATGTTCTGAGTAAACACAATGCTACAAAGCAGAATTCCGCTAATTCGTGTTTTGCAATTAATGATTTATGATCTGTTTTAAGACATTTTATCAAAGTTTGTAAAACCAGTCTTTGTTTTGTCTTCTAATTCTATATATGATGTGATTTATGGTGAAACAGAAAATCAGAAGAAAGATGATTTGGTAATAAGGGCTGCAACTAACACAAGTAGTGAAGAACTTTCAGAGGAAGACAAAAATAAGTTTTATTTCCATGCTAGGAGCTACTTCTGTCAAGTATGCGATTACTTACTATATAAATTTCCAATCAATGATAGAGTGATTTTGTATGCTTAAAGTGGCAGATGCTTCTGCTCTAGCAAATGCATCTTTTTCTGGTATAAGGCATTTTTTTGATTAGATTTCTAGTTTCACTTTGTTTATTCATGAAAGACGATGATATTGATATTGCAGGCTGATAAACTGCAGTCACAATTTTACAAAATTAGAAAATTTGGATAAACTTATAATCTGCCATAACTTATAATAATATATTATAAACTTATAATAATATAATCTGCTTGTTACTGATTAACAAATTAAGCTATTCAAAAGCGGTAGGTACAGTTCTTAAGAAAATTATTTTATTACGTTTTAAGCTGGTTTCATTTAAATAAATGTGCATTTAATTCATTGATATATGTAATTAACCATTACATATTTTTGTAGAATTATGTTATGCAGAGTGTTCTATAAGTCTTTCTTTGATTCCATATGTTAAAAATAATAATATTCCAAAGAATAATAAAACATAAATATGATGAACCATTTTTTTCAAAACTTTTGTAGATATTCTTAGTCTTATTTTAAGTTATTTATATAATGATTAAGTGTTATGCTGTACATTATAAAGTAAAATGTAAAGTAGTCTATGCAAGAAAAAGATTGAGAATGAGTGGTGTAAATGCATATTCATCTATCTTCCATGTTTATTTTATTCAGTAAATACTAAGTTGTATAAATATTGTATTGTAACCTTCACTCTGAATAACAAATTTCAGTTTGTAATTTTTGTGTGATGGTTTGTTTTAAATGAAAAATTATATACTGTTTGTTTATACTTAATCACATTTTTAGAATTTTGTTTATACTTAATCACATTTAGGCTTTTATCTCCTAAGAGAGCGAATTTACTATATATCTACTTTTATGTTAAAACAGCCACTTTCTAAAATTTATTGTGATTTAATCATAATAGGTCATATGTGTTCATTTTAGATGATTTGATTTCTCTTTTGGATGCGGGCATTCATAGTGACCATCCCAGTGTTATCATTGATGCAGATGCTATGTTTTCTGAAGATATGTTTGGCTATTCTACTCTTAGAAGCAGATCTGGTAGTCGTGGGCGATCTGGTAAGTATATTTAAGTGATGGCCTGTAATTTTCTCTTCTAATGCATTTTGTTATTTTTGATAAAGTGACAAAATTCTCAGAATTTTTTTGATGATTCACGACTTAGGCCATTGCAGTTTCATAGGCTAATTACATGATGTTTGAATTTTTTCCCTTCTGTATTTTGTGAACAGAAACCAATTTTCTTAAGAAGATTTTATATGGAGATATCTCAACTTTTAAGTGCCATTGCTAAGAAGTCAATCATTTAACCATCTATTTGGAATATAATATATCTTTGATTTGGATGGAAGATATTCATCTTGTAAAATTTTTTGGAGAAAAAGGACGAATGTAATATTTTATGTAATACTATTTTACTTTTTTCGTTTTATCTTTTTTTTTATGTATATTTTTTATAGGAGAAAGAGATAGAGATAGAGATAGTGATCGAGATAGAGATGCAATGTTTCGCTTAAGGGAACGGCAATATTCAGGATCACGCCGATGGCTAGAGACTGCATTAAGAGATAGTGGTGCTAGTGATAAATCAGGAGAAAGTGTTGGAGCACCAGAGAGTAAAAAACGAGATGTTGGTGAATCAAACCCACTTTGGCTCTCTGACGAGTTGGAGTTTTGGCCTGAAAAGGTGAGAATTTACTTTTCATGTATTGTCTTATTTTTGATGCATTAGTAGTTAAATTAATAAAATAATTTGAAGTAAATGGAATCATTGTTTACTGTATCTTTCACATTTCATTTCCATTTAGTCATGTAATCCAAAATCGACCTAATTTCCAGAAATATGGCTAAGACCAGTCATTATTTTATACTTAATTTTTTTTTTGCTGTCTCTTGCACTTGATCACTTGTAATGACATGAAGGTTATTGTTAGGTTGTTTTCAGACTCTGGTATAAATGCCACAGAGTCATTAGACATAAAATGAGTTCCATTCACACCTGTGAGATAGGGTCTGAGTCCTAATTAACTAGAGAACTAAATTTACGCATGTGTGGGTGTGTCGACAACTTTCCCTCTCTCTTTTCTCCTTCAATAAGTCTCACACGTTCACCCTGATTGGTTGACTCTTATACCAAGTCGGCGTAAAGCTGAAAATTTCGAACTTTATGTCCAAACCCCTAAACCAGTTTTTGTGACATAGCAAGGTCTGGTTACCTAGCAATGAAGTTCAGCTTAAGCCAATTATGACATTTACACCACCATCTGAATAGAGCTTAATAATACAAGAAGAAAATGGAGTCTTTATAAAGATTAGATTGTAATACAGTTAATTATCATTAACACAACTCTGAAGGTACAGAAAAGTCGAGAATTCGTTTTAACTGGGGACTCAAATTTTATTTTTGGAATAATTTTTTCAGTACATTAACCATTTACAGTACATAGTTACATAAATACTGTAGTATGCATACTGTCATAAAAACACTATTATATTAATTACTGTACTGTAACTTGAAAAAATTCACTCAGAAGTAATTTTTTGATGAAAAATCCCTGATATTGTGCTGTCACAGATGGGAATGAAAATGTGGGGTAACTTCAGCTGTACTCATGCCTTCTTTAAAACTAGTGGTCAATTTGGATGCTGGAGCAAAATGTTCTACCATGTTCAAGACATGTGACATTTCCTGGTGGGTGGTCAGAATGGTATTATCCTCATTTCTTCTGATGGCATTTCTTGCACTTCAGGCACAACTACTTGTTCATCGGATTCCACTGGAGCATACATAACATCATCATCATCTTCACTAACAAACTCCTCAAAACTAACATCAGTGTTTGCAACGTTTTGTAGACTATTCCATTCGTGAGGTGAAGTGGTAGTCACCATCTAACTCACCAACAGGCTTAGCATCTTTATGTCTCTAGGCTCAACAAAAACATGTCTGTATGTGTTATGATGATACTGATTTTCAGGGTGTGGTGATAGCTTTTATTGCATCAAGCATGCTCCAAGTGGCATTTCCATCTCCTTTTCAGCAGCTCTCTGAAGATGTTTGGGATAAAAACCTCTTCATGACTGCAATAATACCTTTATCCAAAGGCTTAAGACAACTTAGTGCATTTGGGAGGGAAAAGAAAAAGCGAACCTTTACATTGGTTCAGGTCATGTATGCTATGGGTTGTACATCTGCTGAGTGTCAAAAGAGGTTTTTAATTAAACGAGATGGAACATTTCTAAATGCAGCCCTAGCAGGGAAAAATACGAAAAACTTTGAAAATTTGTATTAAATGACAAATTTAATGATTCAAAAGGTTGAAAAACAGTTTGTAATTCATGTTAACCGAAATTCATATTAACTGTTAAAACTGCCCATAAGATCATATACCTCGCTGCCATGACCAAAATTTTGTTCATGTTAACCGAGTGATGCCATAAGTGAGTTCATGCTAAGGTTGGTTTACTGTATTTATTTATTTAAAAATGCTATTTCAGCTTTGTTTTGAGAAAGTAATCTTTTTGGTATCATTTAATTTCTGATACTGGGTGTCTTCTTCCCCCCTTCTTTGTAAGTGTTTGCTAAGCATAAATCTGGAGCTTAAAGAAATTATCATTATTTTTTTTTTGGTGGGAAAAAAGTATTTAATGCCTTTTCTTATTTAAAAAAAAAATACATTTACAATTTGTAATACTTTCAGTTATTTTAAAGAAGGCCCATAATTTCATCCATAAAAGTAATTAAAAAATAATGTTCATTTGCTATTTCTTAGTAAAGAGTCACTTGAATATAATTTCTCTTGTTCAAGTGCCATTTGTATGTTGTTTGACATTTCTGATTATTTGACCTGTATATAGTTCTCTGTAGGATAATTGTAACTTTGTGCTTGCCATCATAATCTGAACTTTCATGTTGGTTATCTAATGTATTCTAATAATATAAAGCCATATAATTTTAATGAATTTAATTGTTTTTTGAAATTTCTTTTTGTATTGAACATGATGAACATCATTTTTTCTCCTTGTGTTTTCACTTTACTTGATTTAAAGAATATTAATATTTATTTTATAACAGTGTTCACAAGGTTTCTCTTCCTTTTTTTTTGCAGCCATGTCAAAGCACTCGTTTTGTTCAAATGGGTGCTCTTTATTCTGAGCTTATAGCTGTAAATGCAAATGGTCAACTATATCAATGGAAATGGACAGATGCTGAACCATATCGTTGCTCTGAGGTAATATTTTTTTATGGAAAAGAATATGTTTACCTTTTCTCTCAACTGCATGCATGATTAGTTTTAATGTTATTATGATTAGCTTTAGGATTATAAAAAGAAAATTATTAGTATTTTTCTTGAATATTTTGCTGTTATATAGAAAATAATTAAATACCTTAGGTCCATATCATAGTAACAACAGGTTGCTTGTTAGTTGTCAAAATAATGAAATTTGGAAAAAAGAAAGTATCGTGTAATATTTTATAAAATATGTTGCATGAACCATTTATTTGCAGAATAAAACAAGCTCCTTCTGCAAAACAGTTAAAAAGACATTACTTGAACTGCGTTACGTTGAAATAGTCTTAAACCATCTTAAAGTTTGTGTATGGAGGAGAGATCCACACAGAGAGAAGATCTTAGTGTATTTTTTTATATGCTTTACGAGTGATTATTTTTAAACTTTATTTCCAGTATTTCTTTTATGCTACAAAATAAAGCTTATTGAAGTTTGATTTTTATTGTAATTTAATGGTCCCAATTTTATTTGAAATGTTGTAATAGCAATTAATAAATCAAAAATGTATTAATCACATAGAATTTCGCTTAACATAATTTCGTTTTAAATTAATAAGCAATATCTTAAACGAAAATATATCTTACAGCCGTGCAGTTGTAAGGCTTTGTGAAATTTCTCTGAATTAGAATTAAGTGATAATTTCTCTAAAATTTATTATTTATGAAATATGTTTAATTAATTATATGTTTAGTTACTTGGTGTTGGTATTTGCATTTGTAATGTTGCTGTGCTAAGTTTAATTTCCAGATTACTTTTCTGAAACTATTCTTACATTCAAAGATGAATAATGTTTTCTTTCCTTTTTTAGAGTCCTGGAATATTTCACCCAAAGACAGTAAGTCTTGGTTTGAGTGGAGAAAAAATTGTCCTTCTATCTTCATGTTCTGTCAGAGCAACTGTTGTTACAGAAAGTGGAAAATGTGCCACTTGGCTTGATGAAACTCTTGCCATGGTGTCTTCTAAATTAGAACATCCTGCTCAAATTTTCCCAGAGTTCCAACAAGAAAAAATAATCTCTCTACATGTGTGTTCGCTATATTCTTGTATTCGCTTGGAATCTGGTACTATATATTGGTGGTAATATAACTTTGATATTTTATTTTATTGTTTGGTTATAGTGTAAATTATAAATAAAGTAAAAACTGTAAAGCTGCTAAAACTGTAAAAGCTGCTAAACATAACTTTATCTCTAGTATGTGTATGACAAAAAAGTTCAGGCTGTATTTGGAAATTTAAAGGGGGGGGGACTGATTGGCATTCTAAAGACAACAGAATAAAATTATTATGGAACTGTTGTATTTAAATGGTAGTTTAGTGCTCATTTATAATCATTTATAGTTCTGTGAATGCAGGAGCATGTTTTAGTCAGATTTAGTATCAGTGATCCTTAATTCACTTTTTAATTCTTTCAGTTTTTACTGTTGCTTAAATTGGTAATAAAGGAAAGAGAGATGAAGGCAGATTTTCAAACCGACAGCAAATTCACATTTTGATGTGTGTTTTAACTTGCTACATCAAATTTTTATTTCAAGTTTATCTGAATGTAACAGATAAAAATTTGATACTTCTTTTCTTCCTTTTTTGTTTCTCAACAACAGTTGGAACAAAAAAAAACTAATTAATTAATATTTTATTTAAAAATCGGAATTTAAAAAAAATTCCATTTTTGTAATTTTTTTTTTTTTTGTGAAATAAAAAAAAATAGCTATCATCTCTAGGCTATATAAGAGCTTTCTTCATATGTAAGTTGGAAATGTCCTTGTATTTAAGTTATAAAAGTTAGTTTCAAGCAGTCTTTCTTTGGATTGATGCACTTGAATAAAGAAGAAATTTGTTGCAGTTTGTCTGCTAGTATTTCCAAACCATTGGGGAAGAGGAGAAAAGAAAAAAGAATGGGGGGGGGGACTTTTCTCCTTTTTTCAAATATGTGACTTTATTGCTGTGTATAGATAGACATTTGGGAGCCAATTTGAACTTTAACTTCTATGTAGTACACATCTTATCACATCACACAGTAATATGAGATCAAAACTAAACAATCAAAGTTCAGAGGGATTTTTGAGCATCTATTTGATGTTTAATGGTAAAACAATAAATAAATCATATTAAACAATGATCATTATGTAATTAATATAAAATTATACCAGATTCATGAGGCACTTCCAAAAGTCATCAGCTGTAATTCTATTCTCTTAATTGCATAAGACAAAATTTAGTTCATCTTCCAAAATGTGATATTCACTTGGCAACTTACATGAATAGAATTAATACATTTCTGATTTTTCAAATATGATAGAAAATTGTTGATAAATAATGATGAATCATAAGAAATGTCTTAATTAATTACAAGATTTCTTTTATTGAAACTTTTTTTGTTGTAATTACTGTCTCTATTTGATAACAGTTATGACATTTATCTATGCTGAAAATTTGAAATTATCTGTGAAATACATTACCATTATCTGAACTTTGTTCTCTAAAATTCTTATCAGATAAAACAGCAGTTTCACTCAACATCTTAAAATAACATTTAATTTTAAACAAAACTTTTGAAGGAATTCTTGCTTCAAGAATTTTGAGTAGTTAGGTCTTGTGATCTGTCGTTTCTTTGGATTTGTTCACATATGCAAAACACACCATAGAACAAAACGTTTTTGGCCATTGTCTTAGTATATCATGGCAGAAGCCTGCTGTTCAAGTTAGTTCTAGGGGAATATTTTCCTAGGAAAAATTTTGCATTATGTTTTCAATTTTGGTAATGAATTATAATGATGAAATCAATATTAGCAAAGAGTGCAAACATATTTTAATTTCAGGTGATTATAATTAGAGACAGTACTACAGAACAAGATTTCTGTTTTATTTGTGATTATCATGTACACTCTTTATGGGGAGTAAAAAAATTCCAATCATATTGATGTGTATGGAAATTCCTTCCTACCAGGTATACAAATGATTAAATTTTCAAGGCCCGTGAGTGTTAATTTCGGTGATAGGACTCTTCTGCAGCGCTACTAGCATCGTATAAAACATGTAACAATTGTAGATGATTTATCTTTTCTCATTGTCAGCATTGCAGTTCCTGTGAGACCAATAATACTGTTATGATGTTGCTAGAGACTTCATAGACAACTGAACGACTTTGAACGTGGTCATATTGTAGGGATGTGTGAAATGGGATAGTCTATACTAAGCGATGGGCTGCCACCTGCACCATATGGCAGTCGCAAGCTAAAAAGGGATAAAGGATGATATTTGTCTCTGGGCACAGCATCCTTAGGTCCCAAACTTATGTTGCAAATTTTTAGAATGAAATCTTTTCCTTGGCAAACAGGAGGGGGGCGGAACCTTCAGGTCCCTGGACGCTGAAAACTTATGCAACGACTCTGCATACATATATGTCTGTGCAAAGGTGCTAGCAACAATGTTTGCTCCAAGGTGCTCACTCTTGAAATTAAGGTTCCAGAAGGCGAAGGTTCATGAATGTGAGACAAGATCAGATGATTATGCAACAAGACCAAACTGGTCCCGTGGCATCATTATCTGCTCTCCAGTGTGCTACAGCCTCTTCAATGCTACCCCAGGCACCATCTGCCATTTATTTCGCAGTCTGAGGCGGATTTTTGCGCACAGCTGCCTTTTTGATGTCTGCTTTTAATCCCATAACATCAATAGTTGTCTGAGGTGGTGTCGAATCTGATTATTGGGGCTGCCACCCAATTGCCATTCATAATATTCAGCAATGAATACTGTTTCATACTTGGAGCAGAGAATCATTAGGTGGGCCAGAATCCCCAATAGTCTTTGTTTTTTAGAGCACGCAGCTGTTACCCATGATGTGATGGTGTAGGATGGCAGCAGGTTGACCTTAATCACCTGCGCACAACTTAAACAGCTGAATGATATGTTGATGACATCCAGCGGCTGTTTGCATTATCCTTTATTACACACCATCCTAGAGCCATTTTACAACAAGATAATGCTAGACTCCATATGGCTTTCATATCTTTGAACAATCTCCAAGCTGTTGCTGCTCATCCTTGACAGCAAGACCTTTCCCCTATCGAGCATGTACGACAAACAGCCAGTTCAAACACCTCAGAATGTTGCATATCTTGTATAACAATTGAAAAATGCCTGGCAGAATGTATCACATGATGAGATTAGGAATTTTTATTGAACTATGGCTTTCTTCACAGTGCTTCTTTCCCACCATTTCAAAAGAGTGTATTTTTTGCATTGAATATTGAAACATTGAAGATGAAACTTTCAAAGGCTTGAGTGAAAAAATGCAATTTTAAATGAAATAGCATCGTATAAAACAGGTAACAATTGTAGATGATTTATCTTTTTTTCATTGTCAGCATTGCAGTTCCTGGGAGACTAATGATGCCGTTATTATGTTATTATAAGTGTGAGTAGTCAGTGAAACTTTGTTGATAAGTTAGGAATTTCAATTTTAGCCTGAACTGTCGCATAGTTAAGAACATGTTTCAGCCCATGGGCGAAATACATCTTTAGAGATCAAAATTATAAAAGAACTCTTATTTTGAAACTGAAAAAACAGTTTATGAAAGCCAGGTTGAGAATCATTACCATGAAAGTCCTCTTTTAAAAGAGTGTGCCTAGAATTTACTGAAGAATTTGGTATCTCAAATTTTGCTACAACATGGCTGCGTTGATCATCTTAAGACAAAGTATATTTTGCAAAAGATTATGTGTGACAAAGGAAAATGTTAAGCTTAAATTAGAAAAATGAAACTTTCTTGAAAATTACTCTCCTTGCAACATCCTTAATGTTGATGAAACTAGTCATTTTTATTTATATAACTAAAACGATGATTTTAGACTATAAAAATGTTATAACAATCAGAAAAGCAGACTCTAACTGTTCTTTTAACTGTGAATTTTGACGGTTGTTGAAAATTGCAGTTGTTTGGTAGCTTTGTAAAACTGAGATGTTTTAGAAATGTTAAATTGTTTCCAACAGAACACTGAACAATAGAACTTACAAAGGAATGGGGCCATGGAAATCATGGAATACCGTAATTTATTATGTGGTTAAAAGATTTAAATTACAAAATATGATGTCTGAAAAGAAAAATAATTCCTTCCATCGACCGCTGTCTTGCACATCTATGAGATTAGAATTTTCCAAATCTGAACATTTTTTTACCTCAAAAGCTTACAAGTGAACTGAGTTTCTGGAGGTGAGAATAGTTCTGTAATTTGAAATAAAATGTAAGAAGCTATTACTTAGAAGAGTATTACATGTTTTGTAAATGAAATTCTAATTTGGGCATTTAAAATCAATTTTTAAAGCAGTGAATTTTGTCTTAACATTCATGATATGAAATAATATCAAACACTACCAATAAGCCAAAACTTCATATTTTTATTACAAGGTGCAATCAGATGTAGTCTATTCATTAACGAAGAATTACAAAGGTATTATTTGTGAGAATGTTGCAGTCTCGCAGATTATCACTTTTTCATATTATGTATATATTGACACTAATTTATGAATCTTTGAGATTAAATGTTATAATGAAGCAAATAGTAGGTTTCATAATGAAAGTGAGAAAAAATGTGGTAAATCACATTTGTAGACAATTTTTTTTTTGATCGAGAGACACTAAAAAACTCCTTAATGAAATATGGAATGGAATGTATTATATTTATTGCTTTTTAGAAAACTGAGACAGGGAATGAATATTTTGAAAAGATGATTTTGTTTTTGAATAGTAATTTATTACATAAAATAAATTTTTTAAAAGCTAAATCTTTGTACACTAAATATTTACTTACTTTACTGAGCTCTTCATGTAGATACATGATTTTTATATTTCATTGCATAGATTTTTTTTTAGTAATCCTTGATTAAATATTTTTTTTTATACTCTATGGTTGATTCATTAAATGCAATTTAAACTTAATTTATACTTTCACATAGAATGAAATACAGAAAAGCCAAAATTTGAATAAAGATTAGCCTTTTCAGCTTTTCATGTATGAATTACATATACTAGAGTTAACTACAAAGTATAAAGTGTTTTTAATTTGGTACTGAACCATTAATTGAGAGATGCAGGGAGAGTAAACATTAAGTAACTTAAAGCATTCACTAAAAAAATATCTTAGAGAGGGCAATGTTCTCAGAAATAAGGTCATTCTAAAAAGTGACTGTCATAAAAGATTTCATTCTTTAATTTTTCCTTTACAACTTGTATCATGACGCAGAAACACAGCTAAAATTTTAGTGAAATAAAATTTACTGTTGTAATATAAACTGAATGAGAAACCCTTTCAAAATTACTCCATTTTAATCAGAATTCGTACATCCTTAAAAGTACGTAGATCTTTTGGAAACAATTTTTGGTCTTTGTCTTTTTTAGCCCAAATCGGCAAAGGGTCCTTAATTTTATTCATCTAACTTTTCTGTCTGTATTTCATAACTGCCACTTTGAGTGCAAATTAACATTTTAGAGGAATATTTTTTTGATTAATTGACAAATACGTATTTGATGGATTATAATTTGAATTCTTTCCTACTTCTTAATAGGGCACAAGGCCGTGCTTCTATTTAAAACATTTAACATTTCTTTTTTTCCCCCTCCTTTCTTTCTTTCTTTTTTTTTTTTTAAAGAATGAAGAAATTGTAAAATATTATATTAGAAGCATCTTTTCGCTTTTTGAGATATGATGTCTTTGTCTTGTAGTATTAAATTTCGTGATTTATCAACGTTTTGGCGATTTCAAGATCAGTTTGTGTACAAAATTTTTTTATCTGGGTATTTGCGAATTTTTCTACAAATTTTTTTACAAACACAAAGTGACTTAGGAATATGTTGATTTTCTGAGATATAAATAAGATAATAAATGTTATGAAACTCAGTTTCTGAAGTACTTCTTAGCAAAATTTTAAAATAAATTTTTCTTTTATATTTTTTCATTAGAGTCCCCCCCCCATGTAGTTGTTTCACAATATTCAAATGTCTATCAATTTCCTCTTAAAAATTCATTTTGCACTTTTCTTTTCTGATTTTTTTTTATTCAAAAATCTTCTGGCTTTTTTCCTCTTACAGAGATGTTAAGGATAATTTTTAGACCTTGCACTTAAGAAGGTTTAAAAGGATTTGAAAGCAGGATTTACAGTCCTACTATTCCAGAAAAATGTGACCAAATGAAAGATATTTTCATAGTATGTGTGTTATAGAAAATTTGTTATGTATTTCGTAATTGAAAATTTTTTGGAAGAACAGTGAAAACAAGGTTATTTGAATTTTCTCATTTCAATCCTAGAAGCCTTTTGTTTAACATGTTTATCTTTTGTTTGTTTTCTCATCTTTTCATAGACACAAGCATGGAGAATTGCAAAAATAGTTCTAATCTTGTCATGTGGACATGCTTCTGTAGAAAGGAATTTTGCTTAATAAAGAAATTTAAAACTAACAATTCAAAAGATTCATCTTTTATGTCTTACTGCATCATACACAGGGCATTTTGCCATTTGTACTAACCTCTATGGGTTCTAAATTTTGCTCCCGAGTATCTGTTCCAAATTCTAAAACTTTTGCTTGCCTTAAATTTAGTTGCTCATTTTTTAACTTAAATTTTAAATTACAGGGCGATTATAATTAAAACTCGACTTTCAAAGGCTTCCAAAAAAAAAAAAAAGAGAGAGAGAGAGAAAAGTGTTGGTCAGAATGATCTGAAATTTGACTTGAATATACATGAAAGAATGGGGAATATATCTGAAGGGGGAAAAAAGTAGTTAAAAATTTCAGTAAATATTTCTGTGCTTGTCAATTAAAAGATGTGACAAGTGTGCCACATATTAGATTTAATAAAAACATGAAGCACATGCAGTTCCCATTATTCTGCATCTGAGAAACAGATTCAAGAACAATTCGATTGGAAGGTTATCTGTTTTAACATTTTTTCCTCTTTTTGTTTCATGGAGGGCTGCGGTTAATTCCACAAAAGTGAAGTCACTGCTATAGTTCTTATCATCCTCACAAGTCAAGTAACCAACAGGAGGAGTAATTCGACGAATGTGAAGTCGCTATTAAAATTCTTATCATCTTTATAAGTCAGGTAACCAGCAAATAGAGCCATAATATTTAGCCAAAGTAGCAGCTTTCTGGGAGCTTCCATGATAAGACTTGTCATTGACAACAAATGGTTCATTCGCCTGATGGGATGACTAATTTTTCATTGACGAAAGGAACTTATGCTGCCCTATGTCTTTTTGAAAGTTTAAATTTGCAGCAAAGTTCCTAAAGCTAAGTCTCTTTTCATTCAGAATGACTTTGAGAGTGGCCTCTCAGAATGCCTTTCTTGAGGGTGCCCTGGGCAACTATAACATCTGTTTGTGCCTCTGCTGATTCAGCTATTTTGCACTTTTTTTCTGTCAAATAGCTTTATATAACATTTTTTCCCGTTTACTTTATATAGCATTTTTATTCTTCATAAAAATATAAAACTTTTTTTTTGGTCAGGTGCTCAGTCAGGAAA
>KK118845.1:55510-69049 GCA_000611955.2 Stegodyphus mimosarum
AGTGCTGCAGTACTACCGAGGTGATTGTTTGGCAAGTGTGTTATTTAATAAGATAGTTGCCATTTTGTGAACAGTAACTACCATTCCAGAATTTAACTATAACACTTTTTGAAACAATAAAGCTATCATTCATAATGTAATTTTATTACAATTAATGGTGGAGAAAATCGGGTGTTAAAAGTTCATGCATTACATTGAAAATCAACTAATTTCATTTCTGATTTTGTTTATTACTTAGCTGGAGTGTATTGTAGGTATTTAATTTCTTTTATAAATGAAAGTTATTGAGAAAAGCAACTCCTATTATAGTCATAATAGTAATGCTTTTGGGATTACATATATCGGTGTCATATGTAATTGGCAAATTTTTGTGTTTTCAAGTAGTACCATAATTACCTTACCTTTAAACACTGCCAATGCACACTCCGCGGATATACTGGAATTTTCTTAAAACACACCTGGAAAGTCAGGGAATTTCATTCTCCTGTTTGGTGCAACGAGGGCTGTGTGTCCATAACAAGAGCAAGACTGTAGGAGTTTCAAGGAGACCTGTTTGGATATACTTACTTATATATGCCATGGCCAGGTCAGGGTTGGTTGGTTTGTTTTTTTACTTGTAAAAGGAAGGAAAGTATGTCCTTTTGTTTTTATTAAACTGATGGCAGTAGAGTGTAAAAAGTCCTCCAGGACCCTCCTGGGAGCATAATAAGTGTCATAGCCACATCTAGGGGAATGGCAGTTAAAGTCTTCAATAATAATTGTATCTTTACCAATTGCATTTTCTGGGATTTGTGTTAGGGGTTCATAGTTAGGTGGATTATAAATAAAAATGACTTTCATTTGTTTTTTCCCTTTGCCAGCTTCAAAAATGTTGTCACTCATCTCATGAAGGATCTTAAAGGTTGTAATATCTCTCTTTACCCCTAGGATAATCCCTGATGCAATTTATTGGACTCTAGTTAGATAATAAAAAGAGTAGTCTCTGTACTGTCAGTTGCAGAACCAGCTTCAGCAATGGCAAAGGCATCGATTTGATTTTTAATATATAATTGTCAAGCTCGAAGAACTTAATATTGGAAAGTACATCAGCATTCCAAAAAAGGAAAGAGATAGAGGTTTGGTCCTGAAAAGGACTGTTTCCACTTGTAGCTTTGTCATACCTGCAGGGTTTGTATAGTCCTTAAGAGTGCTTAAAGGTTGTTACGTTTTTTTGGAATTGATTTTTGGTCCTTAATTTTGGTCAAAATCAGCAGAAGGTCCTTAATTTTTATCATTTAAAATTTCTGTCTGTTTTTACGACTGCCATTTTGAGTGTGAATTAGCATTTTGTAGGAATATTTTTGGCGATTCACTGACATATATGGTTCTCTTTTGAACGAGTGAATGGGTTCATGTGTTATAATTTGTTCCTATGTCTAATATAACTAGTGGGATACTCGAGTTTCTAAGCAAGAAGTGAAACATAAGCATTTTGAAATTCATTTTTTTTTTTAAAATAAAGGTCTCTTAAGCAATCCTTTGCCTTTGGTGATGTGAATTGTTTTATTTAACGGCTCTAAATTTGGCGATTTTAAGATCAGTTTTTGTCGAATTTTCGACAATTTTTTTTAATACATTGTAACATTGATAAATTTCATTAAAATAATGGTAATATATTGAAATTATATTTAAAAATAACATTAAAATGAAATATTTTTATTTTTTGCTGTCATATTATAAAGTTCCATTTTAACAACTTATTATAGAATATTTTGAACCTGAGAAATAAACAAGGTACAATGCTATAAAACACAATTTACAAAACTGTTCTTACTAAAAGCGAAATTACCTATGTAATTAATTAAAAATGTCTTCTTTTTAATTTTTTCATAATAAGAGTATTTCCTATGTAATTGTCTCAGAATATGCATCAGTTTTCTCTATAAAATTAATTTTACATTTTTCCTTGTTTTTTTTTCTTAAAATACTTCTGGCTTTTGGCTATTACAGAATTGGTAGGGATCATTTTTCTTTAGGATTTTAGACACTGCAGCCTTGGAATTTTAGAAGGATTTGAAGGCAAGATTTATAGACCCACAATTCTAGAAGATTCCAGTAATATGTGACAAAATGAAAAATGTCTCCATGGTATTAACACATAATGGATGTATTTTACAGAAAGTTTGTGATGAATTTCTTACTTTTTGGAGAATGTCTGGAAGAACAATGAAAACATAATATTCGAATGTTTTATTTCTGATTCTAGAATCTTTTTCTTAACATGTTTATCTTCCCTTTATTTTCTCTACTTTTCACTGGACACAAGCGTGAAAAATATAAAAAAATGCTTCTAATCTTATCACATGGATAGGCATTATAGAAATGCATTTTTTTTTATTAATTAAGAAATTGGAAACTAACTATTTAAAAGATTCATATAATATGCCTTAATGCATCATACAGAGCTGATGTTAGGCATTTTCCCACCTGATGCAATCTCTGTGAATCCTAAATTCTGCGGCCTAGTGCCTTTCTAAATTTTGCTTCCAGTGCCTGCTCTAAATTCTAAAAGTTATGACATTTCTAGATTTTGTTGCTCAGTTTGTCACTAAATTCAAAAAACTCTGTCACATCAGCTCCATAACCAGCCCTTACCATATATATTTCATATTTCTTCTCAATTTTGATATTGCTAAAGAAATAAAATTAGCAGCTTTTTCTATATGCATTTAGTTTTTTTAGAATAACAGAAATCCTTAATTAAATCCAAACATTCTAAAATAAAAAGGAAACGTGTTGAAGAAAGAGACTGAATAATACATAAAGAAAATTATTCTTCAAAGATATGTACAATTATTATTATATAAATTACCCAGTTGTTTATGATTTCAGCCTTTAGTATAGTTTCTCATTTCTATTTCCTCATATGATAGAGTTACTAAGCCAGCTTAAATTAAAACTAAATTGTATAGTCTTTGACCACTAGTCCACATTTTTAGTTTGAATTTGACTGTTCTTGTTTAATTACATCACCACGAGCTGTAACTAATTTTGTTAGCATTAGAACATGCCTTTATGTTCTAAGTTCTTTTTAAATAAGAGGCTTATTTAAACCTGTGTCTGACACTGTAGTTACTTTCAGACATAGCGATAATTTGCTTCACGTCTGTCGGGAGGTTTTGGACTATTTAACTTTTACCAGATCAAGTAAAGCCTCATAACTATATTGTAGAGAGGTTGACAAGTTAGGAGATAAAGCACGCAGAAACTGTGAGAACACTGATTTGCTTATTGAGACAATTTTCTGATTGTTAGAAAACATGCTTAAAGAGAAGGAAATTGATTTAAATTAGCCAAAATGTCTGGGAAGGCTTCAAATTAAAAAGACGCGTAAATATTTTGTTGAGTTTTGCTGTTACAAAACATGAATGTTTTATAGCTTTTAATGTGTAGTTATCCTAATATCGTTTAATAATCAATGTCATAAATTACATGTATTTTAAACTTAATTTTATTAGATTTTATTTAGATTTAAACTTAATTTTATTAGATTATTTTTAGAAAGCTTATTAGATTGTGATTTTAATAGGGCTTTTTTAAACAATATTATTAAAAAATAAATAAAATTTCATATTGGCTATGTAAATCCATAATGACAAAGGTTATCTAACTACCTAATTTAATTATTTACAACTAACAGCTTACCCTTAAAAATTACCTCTGCATATTAAAGCGAGTTATTGCCTTTCATTAATCCTTACCGTGGCTACAAGATAAAACACAAAAATGTAAAAAATCACGTAAAACTTAATCTTTGCATCTAGTGAGACTTTAAACAATACAAAACAACTTACCACCTGTGGTGCTTTAGTGGTTTATTGGACCTACACGAAGCTACGACACTAACTGTAACAGACAGAACTCAGCTAACTTTCAGATCTTGCCAACCGTGCCTACATCAGGCCTTTTAGGTTAGTTCTAATCAGCATGTCTCTCTCTAGGCAAGCAGCAGCGGTGACAGGCGATCTTTTATGAATCATACTGAGTATGATCTACTTCTAATTTTAATCTATGCCGCTTGACATAAAATCTACTTGCTATTTACTAAGCCTCTAGACTGAGCAAATATGTGACAAAAATGAAGCATTAAAAAAAAAAAATCATAAAACTAACTGTTAGCAAAACATAAATATAAAATGTCACTTATTTTCTTTCTAATATGTCCAACTATTATAAATGTAAACTATTTAATGCTGCTTGATACATTTTATAAAGTTGATTTTATTCTCAAACTTATTAATAATTTTGTTAATTAATTCATGTTTAATAATTATTCATCCTACTTACGGATCTGCTTTCTTTTTAGGATGGTATTACAAACATGAAGTTCAGGCACAGATAATATTTTTAATTGAATTTATTCGGTTTCCATTTGTTCATAGGTCCTTAATTTTTTTCATTAATGGTCCTTAAAAGTACTTAATTTCCATGCGCAGAAATGTGTACGAACCCTGAAAACAGGTGTTTCAAGCATTTCGTCTATCGACCAGTAATTTTTTATCTTGTCTTTTTGAATATGCCCCATCAGCAATGTCAGTGCCAAAAAATTTAGCAATTCATTTTCATTAACATCTTTCCATGTAACTGTAAGCTTTTTTGTTTTTAACTCAGGGTTAAACTTGGAGTTTTTCTTTAGCATTTGTTCCACATAACGATTTGTTTCTTTGACAATTTTTTCAATAATATTTCCCCAGAAAAGACTTTTGAAAAATTCAGTTTCTTTTGTAGCTTGAGAAGGAAGGCCTTTTATATCGTTTCTTCCACCTGTATCGACCTATGTTTAGAATCAAAAAAATGGTACTGGAATGTATTTAGCAAGGCATTAAATATGGCTGTTGTTGTTGGATGGATTTTACATTCGTATTTCACAAAGGTATAGAAGCAGAACTGTCATATCTCAATTTCAGAAGAGAAGTAACTATGCCTGCTTCACATGAAATGAAAAATCCATTCAGTTCCTGGACCTTGTGTGCATAGCTCTGAATTTTTGAGATAGTCAAATTCACATTATTTTGTGCCATCAACAGAAGGCCGTTGCACTGTATACCAGAAGAACATTAAAAAAATGTTTTGAGTGTGAGAAAAGACTGCATAAGAAATGCTTTCCTTACTACCATGGACAGCTAAAAAAAGACTGAACATAAAACCAAAAATAATAATTATTTTTTATCTTTATTTCTTGTTCGAAAAAATTTAGTAAATTTTTATTTTCCTTGTATTACTTAGCTTTTTATTTATATGATTTCTGCTCTGTGAATTCTTGCAAGAAGATTATTGTTACTTCTTAATTCTACAACTCTTTTCTTTGTTTCAATATATATTGCTAACAATAATTGTAAAATTCTTTTATAAATTCCTGCTTTTCAACTATGTAACTTTGTTTTAATTTATTGGAAAAGCTTTTTTCTTGTGGAAGTTTCATGTCTTCCCCTTAGAAACTTTGGTGGAGTAACTTAGCATTTCTATAGGTGTAGCTATTTTTCAGCTTAATATATGTTATTTCCGAATAACGTTTAGAAATTCATTTACTGAAAAATTGCGGACAAAAATATAGTTTCAAATTTAAACATTGTTAATCATGCTTTATAAAATCATGTTAAAAAATAACTGTTTCCACCAATGTTCCCATTATGGAACATGTTATAAACCATTAAATGATTTTTTTTTTTAAAATTTTTAGACCAAAGGGGCAATTTGACCAGAAGCACTATTAATTCTGTTTTGGCATTTTGCATCGATTCACTAAAACCATTGTTTCAGTTTTCAAATTATGGCCACCAAATATTATTGCCCTGTATTATATTTAAAGAAATTAAATCATGAAGAATCTGCCTAAATGTATGTATGTATCTTGCATTGTTATAAACAGGGTTGCCACGCTACCTGGAAAACCGGAAAAAGTCAGGGAATTCGAAAATTGACCAGAAAAGTCAGGGAATTCAAATATTTTAGTCTAAATCTGGAAAAGTCAGGGAATTTCATACAGCGATCCCCCCAAAAAGCAACATTGGAAGCCGATCACTTTCTAGGCGCGCGTTAGCGTCACTCGGGCAGCTGGCATAGAGCCAATTCTTGCAGCTCCAAACAGATTGCCTTTTAGAAAGGCAAAACAAGTTTCCAGTAACTTTGGTTCCCAGTAACCTCGAGAATCGAAATACTCGAATGCGCATGTGCAGTGCATGTTGAACTAAAGAAATATGTATTCTTGTATCAAATAAAATCGGTTTAATCCTAGTATAGCGGTATCATGGACATTAGAATAACCTCCGTGTACGGTACACATGGGATTTGGCGACATTATGATGAGCAGCAAATGGCCATTTTGGTGTTGGCGGCAATTTTCAAAATCGTTCCAAGACCGTAGCATATAGTGGGATTTTACCGCAAAATCTTTTAAATACTTTTTTTTTCTTTTTAAGAAATGCCTTATTTGTCATTTTGCAGTAAAATAAAAAAATAGTAATTAGTCATCTAGGCTAACCATTTAATATAACTATATTCGCCAAAATATCGTTGATTATTGTAATTCAGTTTTTTAATTATTTTAATGTTATTCATATCATTTAATGTTGCTTCTTCCCCTTAAGTTTATTTATTATTATTATATAATACTTTCAAATTTCAGGAAATTTTCTCTGGTGTAATCCTGAAACTAACTCTAGCAGTATGATGACATAACATCACAAAATTCAATGCACATATTTTTTGCTTATGTATTCAGCTAAAAAAATATAAAATACATAAATTTATTTAAAAATATCATTAAATAGATTTCTTTCTTTCGTTTAGCTGCAAAATGTCAGGAAAAAAAAAAGACATTTTTATCCACATTGAGCAAATTCTGATCTCAGTTCTTCAGTGGAGAAAACAACTCCTATTATAGTTATAATAGTAATCTTTGAAGATAATATATAAGTCACATCTAATTGGCAAATTTTTGTGTTTTCAAGTGCTACCATAATTAATTTACCTCTCAGCACAGGCAAAGTGCATTACACGGATAGACTGGAATTTTCTTAAAACACACCTGGAAAACCTGGAAAAGTCAGGGAATTTCATTCTCCTGTTTGAGTGGCAACCCTGTATAAAGCAACGATACCTAGAGCCATGAAATTTTGAATATTGAACGTTTCCACCCGAATACGGGCATCTGGAAGCCCAAATTTGAAATTTGTTTTATTATCGATTTCATATTTTGTAAAACTTTTAACGAATTGTTGATTAACAAACTCAAGGATTTCAAAGCGAGCAGTGGCAGCATTGTACAGAAAAAAACATTTTTATCTCCAGCGTGTGAGACTGTGTATCAGAAATACTAAAGATATGCTCATTTTAAAATTATTTTGCAATATTGCTGTTGAACTGAATTTTATGGTTTAAGTATGAAGAACATGATATTCAATAAATAAAGGTAACACACAAAATGTTAGAAAAATGTCCCTTTGGACGTAATTTAAAATCTGATACCTTTTAAATTTTTTTGTCTATATCATTTATTTTCAAATTTTTTCCGTTTTTCATAATTCTTAATTTGAGTTTTAAATCGATTTTTCACAAAAGTTCATGTTACTTTTACATCATAGTGCGGCATTTAAAAGGTTAAATAAGGAATTGATGACATATTGATGGTAAAGTGAAATTGAAACTCAAGAGCCAGAGCATTTCATAATTTAAAGAAATGCTTATTTTGTTTCTAAAGAAACAGCATATTTATTTTATATATTTTCCATACTTGTTTGCAACATATTACTTATTTTTTTGACATAAAAATAATATAAGAAGCCTTTTAAGAAATAATGCTTACATATACGCTTGTCATAGCACACTCCAAGTAACAACCTTTCAGAACTCAACTCGCTGTTGCCACACAGCGAATCACATTACATCATGTTGCTAATTAGAAAATCTTAATAACTATATAAAAACATTAACTATGTTCCACTACAAATGATTTGATCATGACTTCTGGAATTATTGCCGAAATCTCTGCCAGCTTTCATGTTTGGTGGGATTTCATAATCGGATGAGATGTTTTACTTTCATGTAGAAAAGCTTGTGATTTTTTTTTACCTTTTGAAAGAAATCATATATAATTTTAGTGTAGGCTTTTGGTATTCAGGTTGGTAACAAATAAAATGATTGTTTTTCTAATTTTAGAGCAGAAATTTTTCCTCTTCATTTGGCTTTTCTAACATGAATTTAGTTTTTTGTAAGCTCAATAAGTAGGAATTTTTTTTTATCCCAAATTCGGCATTCTCAGTCTTTCCAGATATTCATACTTTTAATGTACATTCAAAATTTGATCTCAATATGATGAAATTTTTAAAAACTGCTGTTAGTAAATGTACAGGGTGATCAGCGAATAAGGCCCTGATTTCAAAATTAAATATCTGTACAACAAAGATCGATAGAATTATGCGGTAAACTGTACGTTTATTAGCAAAACTGTAAAAATGGTGTACAAAAGTTTAGAAAATTTAGATACGAAAATCATTAACAGGTGGCGCGCTAATCGCAATGACCTATCAATATCCTTTAAAATGTGCTTCGAAGTCGAGAGTGATCAGTACGACTGTTGGCTAGTGAAAAGAGGCTAGCATAGAAAGTGAAATAATGTATTCCATTGAACAACGTGTTTTTTTGGTTTTGGAATTTCACCAATTAGAACACAGTCCTATGACAACACATCGCAGTTCAAAACCGATTCAATGTTCCAGTTGGACCCGATGCGAAAACCATTCGCATGCTCTTCGCGAAATTCGAACGGACTGGCAGCGTGGCTGATGATCGAAAGGGAAATGTTGGGCCTAGGCAAACTGTAGTCACTCCTGAAAATGCAGCCAAAGTTTCTGGAATTGTTCAGCAAAATCCTAGGAAAAGCATCCGACGGATTGCATCAGAGACAGGTTTAAAAGTACACGAGCACACAAAAAATATTAAAAAATAGCCTATGGCTGGTTCCATACAAAATCCATACAAAGTCATCAGGCCATACAAAGTCATCAGGCCATACCCATGAAAGCTGTATAACAAAGGGTTGATTTTGTGAATCAAATTCTAACAATGATCGACAACGACAGATTTGATCTGAGCTGCATCTGGTTCACAGATGAGGCACATTTTCATTTGAATGGAATCGTTAATAAACAAAACTGGAAATTTTGGGGTTCCAAAAATCCTCATTTGTGTGAAGAGAAAGCACTGCCTTCGCCTAAAGCTACTGCATGGGCTGTGGTATGCACCAGAGGCATTATGAGACCCTTTTTCATACAAGAAACGATAACTACTGAACGTGATGTTACAATTTTGGAACAATTTGTCAGCACTCAATTAGTGTTGGAGGATCGACCAAGTATCGACTGGTTCATGCAAGATGGGGCTCGACCACATCAAACAGATAAAGTTTTTCGCTTTCTTCATGAATACTTTGGGAGTAGAGTACTTGCGTTAGATTATTCTCAATTTACTGACACAGGAATAGCTTGGCCCCCATATTCTCCCAGTCTGAGTCCTTGTGACTTCTTTCTGTGGGGCGCATTGAAAGACGCTGTCTGTCGAAACAATCCCGCTACTCTAGATGAGCTTGAATCGTTGATTGGTGTTGCATGTGATTCAATTTCCATTGAGACACTGTCAAATTTCATTGTTCGTTTATGCCACCTCATTTTTCGAACGGTGAACATTTTGAAAAAAAAAAAAATTTGTCTCCTTTCAGAGAAAGAGTTTTCAGCGCAGAGCGCCATCTGTTAACGATTTTCGTAACTGAATTTTCTAAACTTTTGTTCACAATTTTTACAGTTTTGCTAATAAACGTACAGTTTACCGCTTAATTCTATTGATCTTTGTTGTAGAGATATTTAATTTTGAAATCAGGGCTTATTCGCTGATCACCCTGTATGATCTTATTGAAAAAATATTATGTGTCTCTTTTCTAAAATTCCGATTTGCCTTTTGTTTAGTTTTCATGTTCAGTGTCACTGCCAAAAAATGTGTGTACAGTGCAAAGTCCGAGATCTGGGCTCATTGGTACTTCGGCAATTCCGGATTTGGGATTTTTCTGGATATTAGATCGTCAGTTTAAAACTAGTAAGATGGCATGTAGAAATTATAAAGTTAAAAATAGGAAATCATGATTTATGAAATAATCAAGCATTTATGATCTAAAGGGAAACAAAATTTCAAAAACAAATAAACAAAAAAGCTTAATATTTATTTGTTTACATTTACGCTTTCACAGTTAACTTAAACATTTCTTTCATTGTAAGTTGTTTAAGCTTCCTTTTTGTGCTAATATTTTCTCTTTAATTCTGTAGACAGACATAATTTCTTATCCAGTTACAAAGTTCCGAACTGCTGTGTCGAAAATTCCAGCTAACTTGTCAATCAAATTTTTTTCACTTTCAATAACCTCTCTGTCACTCTCTTCACTATCGGTAGCAGTATTTTCTGGATCTAGAACCATACTGCAGATTTCACCATCCGTTAATTGATTGATCATTCAGACATTGTCAGCGCAATGAAAATCTTCTGTTATATTGTCTTCATTTACTACCACATCTCCACATTTCGTTACAAAACCCATTAATTGGAAAATTGCACTTTTGGTTTGCGATATCCAAAAACCTTCACATTCGTGGCTATCATATTCATCATTCTTACCATGAAATATGGTAGCAGGCCATAAATTATGCCAAACATTTTTTTAAAATATCTGGAGACACGTTCTCCCACGATCTTGAGATGCTCCACAGAGCAGATTTAATGCAAAAATAGTTCAAAAATTCTTTAATAGGCTGCCATTATTCAAGAAATTTAACATG
Organism: Stegodyphus mimosarum; assembly: GCA_000611955.2. Lineage (NCBI taxonomy): Eukaryota > Metazoa > Arthropoda > Arachnida > Araneae > Eresidae > Stegodyphus > Stegodyphus mimosarum. The sequence continues at coordinate 66,370 of KK118845.1, forward strand.
CTTTTAAAAATTTTACTTTATATTTGCATTTCAGTGTGCGCACCATTTCAGTATCCATAGGCTTCAATGACGGGTGCACAATTTGGAGGAAAGAATAATATGCATACATTATCTTTCACTAAAAAATAATTTAATAATTTTAAAACTTTAAAACTTAAAAATAATAAGCTGGATCAAACCAAAAAGTTAAGGAACAGCGCATACTGCTATATTGACTGAAATTCCTTGGTAATCGGTAAAGTCTAACTTTAGCCTAGCTTAAAAGCATCCACTATACATTATTGGCTATGTTTCATTAGATTGGCGTTGAAAGACAAGTCGTTCCGCTAAATTTTGTCTTGCATCTATCGTGTACTGAGAAAATGAATCCTGACTTGTATTAATTTAGTTATTTATTATATGTCTGTCTCCTGCACATGCTTAAGTCTTATCCGAGTCCCGATTAAATAAATTCCAACATATACTTAAGACTTACTGAGGGCAGGCGCTACATATGCATACATATACTTACCGCCTGATGCAGTCTCTGCAGGTCCTAAATTCTGCTACCAAGCGCCTCCCTAACTTCTAAATTTTTGTCCGCCAAGTTTTTTCATCCCTTAATTTTGTTGCTCGGTGCTTCTCTAGATTCGAAAAATTTTGTTTTCCCTAAATTCTTCTGCCAGGTGCAGCCATACGAGCTCTGGCGTCAGTGCTGGGTTTATGTGAAAAACGAATCAGTTATTCTTAATTCAAATAGCACTAAATGTAAGGCCTATGAGTATCATTAACAAAATCTATTATTAGTAATATGGAAAGAGATTTTTGTTAAATTCTTTGTCAATATTTCTTAATGCATTTTCCTTAAATCTGTAATCATTGCCAAGTGTAATGTCAACATAAAATGTTACCAAATTCTTTGTTATTAAATTACTGATATAAAAAATTTTTTTTTTCGTCATTGCTGCATGAGTCATTACTCAAGTTGTTATGTGTTGATAGACATGCAGTGAGTAAAGCAAAATGTAATAAATAATGATTTGGTAGGTTGGCATTAGGGGTATAAAATATTAGTAGGTATAAAATCAAGATTGTTTGTATGTAGAAAGTTTCGGCTTGAGATGTATGCCAAGCAGATATTCAGAGCTACAGAGCCAAATTATTGATCCCACAAATTCATGCTAAATTATTGTTTCTTCAATAACGAGGTATTTATTTAGTGAAACTAAGAATCGGGACTTTCCACATGTTTTACTATGGGGGAAAAAATCAAATGCGCGTAAATGCATAAAGCATTAAAAAAAAAAAAAAAAAACGCTTGTTGGTGATTTTGAGGTCGGTCCGGATTTTAAATCACTCTGGATGTTGGACGTCTGGATCTCAGACTTTGTACTGCATATAATTTTTTTATATTGCAGACTCCTTATTAACTGGGGTAATACCTGGAGCAGTATTCACAGTTAACTTAAAATCATGGTTGATCTGACAGCAGTTGGGGTGAGGTGTGGGAGTGAGAACAGAAACTAAAAGTAATTCATATTATAATTAAGAAAGAAATAGTATTAATAATTTACCTGTATTTTCAAGCAGTTTAAGGAATAAATTCACTTGGATATGCAAATTTAAATCACTGTTCAAAACAAGAAGTATATACAAAAACAGGGATTTGATTTATATTATTCTCGTGTTTGTAAACCTAAGAATAACCACCTAAACCTTATAATAAACATCAATTTAACTATGAATAGCAATCAAAGAAAAAAGTTGTTTTCTAAATGATAATAAATTTATCACCTAACCTTTACTTCTCTAAACATGAACCATGTCTTTTGATTTTGTTTATATGGTGATGGATGTCAAGGTAAAAAAGAAACGGCTTGTTTTAAGAGTTAGTCTATTTAGAGAAAGAATAAGTTTTTCAAACAGTGGACTTGGTATTTATCCTATGAAACCTTTTATTTGTATATTCTTTTTTCAGGGGTGTAGCACCTTTTAATCAGAGAAAGAGGTTGTGGGAAAAGGCAAGAGCAAAATCGAAAAAACAGTCCACATCATTTTCTTCGGAAGTTGTAAATGGAGTGCAGGTAACACATTTTCCCCTCTGTGGTGCTAAATTGTATAGCTTGTTTAATCATATTTTAAGTAAGGTATTTTTTTAATTAATTAGGAATTTCATTTTATTTAGTTTTTTTAAGTTAATTTGAAAATAAAAAAGATAACTGACAAGTGTTGGACATATCGTGTAATTTTGTTGGAGTGCTTGCTCTTACAAGGTTGAAATCAATGAGACCAGGCACCAGCTTGGTTTAGATGTGTGTGAAAAGAACACAGTAAATAAAGAGTAGAAAAGTAAATGAGAAAATTGTGGCTTAAATTTTAAATAACATTTATATTAGTTAAACTCCTTGTTTCAAGAACTAAGTTATAGCTCGAGAGTTATCATGTGTGGTTATAAATGAAAAGTCCTCAGTTAAAATTGATGTTTGTTTGTGTCTTTTATTTTTAAATCAGTGATATTAATAATTCTTTTAACGTTAATTTGAAGAAAATTGATACGTTAAACATGTTTAACTTTTTTGTATTATGTTCTTGAACATTTTAAAAAAAAAAAAAAGATGAAAAAGAAATCTGTAAAAAAAATTTTGTAAGGATTAAAGATAGAGAGTTAAGGATATTGGCATTCAACAGTAATTATCAGACA
>KK118845.1:77238-87720 GCA_000611955.2 Stegodyphus mimosarum
GGAATTTAAATATTTTATTTAAAATCTGGAAAAGTCGGGGAATTTCATATGATTGCCCCGCCCCCAAAAAGCGAGTTTTGCGCCGACGCTGGAAGCAATCAGTTTCTTGGCACGCGTGAGTGCCATTCGGGTAGATGGCATAGAGCCAATTCTCGCAGCTCGAATGAAATTGTGTTTTAGAAATGCAAAGCAAGTTTCCAACAACTTTGGTTTTCAGTAACCTCGAGAATTAAGAGACTCGCGTGCGCATGTGTAGTGCATGTTGAACTAAAACTGAAGAAAATACATATTCTTGTATAAAATAATACCAGTTTAATCCTAGTAACGGTGTACACGGGATTTGGCGATATTATGAGGAGCAGTAAACAGGTCATTTTGGTGTTGGTGGCAATTTTCAAAATCGTGGCAAGGCCGTAGTGTATATTAGGATTTTACCACAAAATCTTTTAAACACTTTTTTTCTTTTTAAAAAATGCCTTCTTTGTCATTTTGAAATAAAATAAAATATAGCAATCAATCATCTAGACTAACCATTTAATATAAATATATTCGCCAAAATATTGTTGATTATTGTAATTCACTTTTTAGTTATATTAATGTTATTCATATCATTTAATGTTGCTTCTTCCCTCTAAGTTTATTTGTTATTAGTAAATAATATTTTCAAATTTCAGGAAATTTTCTCTCGCATAATCCTGAAACTAATTCTAACAATATGATGGCATAACATCAGGAAATTTAATGCACATATTTCTTGCTTATTTATGCTGCTAAATAAATATAAAATACCTGAATTTGTTTTAAAATATCATTAAATAGATTTCTTTCTTTTGTTTGTCTGCAAAAAAAGTCATCTTTTAATCCACATAGGGCATATTCTAATCTCAATCTTCAGTGGAGAAAACAACTCCTATTATAGTCATAATAGTAATGCCTTGGGGATTATGTATTATATATATATATATATATATATATGGCAAGTTTTTGTGTTTTCAAGTGGTACCGTAATTAATTTACCTCTTAGCTCAGCCAAAGTGCATTATGGGGTAAACTGGAATTTTCTTAAAACACACCTGGAAAACCAGGAAAAGTCGGGGAATTTCATCCTATCATGAAATTTAATGCACATATTTTTTGCTTAAGTAGGCTGCTAAATAAATATAAAATACCCGGATTTATTTTAAAATGTCATTAAATGGATTTCTTTCTTTTGTTTAGCTGCAAAATATCTGCAAAACAAGACATTTTCTTAATCCAGATTGGGCAGATTCTAATCTAAATCTTCCAGTGGGGTAATCAACTATTATAATTATAATAGTAATGCTTTGGGTGTTATATATGTGAATTTACCCCATACACGACGAGCATATAGAGCACGATATAAGCATAACTAGACCAAAATATTATGAAATTACTAATATAAGTATGATAAATGCTGAAAATGAACATATAACTGGTGATAGATTGACATAACTAAAGGTAACCGCTCAACTAAGGTTCAGTCACACACAGTTCAATCGATAGTTCTTTGGCTTAATCACAGTCTGTCACAGGCCTATTAATCACAGTGGTCTAACTAAAATCCTAAATTTTCTGATAGTAGTTGGTATGAATCTCAACAGGGCACATCTGCCGTCATCCATGGCTAGCTATCGTCATCGTTGCTAACAGCGAATCGTCTGTTCGCTTCCACATCTGGGAGTCATCTCCTCTGGGTGTTGTCTCTGCTGCTGGCGGCAGATGGCGTGACCTTGCTGGGTATTTGCCGAATCAGCTTCTCACATTCGGCTATCCTGGAAGATGTCTCCCCCGATGTCTGTTACTTGGACATCACCATCATCGTGGGGTACCTACAGAGAAAATTAAAAAAAAAAAAAAAGAGTGTCAGGTTCTTAAATTTGAGCTGACACAATCATCAACCATTTATCCATGGCTTCATATGATGAGCCGCAGTAGGTGTCATATTTGGTCCTTCATGGCATCCTGCTTTTTTGACTTCGTATCTGTCATTTGATTTAATGGCTATAACTTTGTAGGGTCCCTTGAAATTTAGATTGTAGTTTCAAACCAGTCCCATACTGAGTTCGTTGAATTGCTATCAAGTCGCCGATCTTATACAGTCTCACTTTCTTCCATCTTTTGTTAAATAGTTTATAATTCTCTTGTTGTAGCTTCAAAATATTTTTTTCCCGTCTTCCCGCATTTCACCACATTCTTGCATCAATTGCTTCAGATATTCTTCATTCAATATCTCGCTAATCTTCAGATCTTACTTGTTCTTCATTTTTGTTCCGATGAACAGTTCAAATGGTAAATACTTTGTGCTTCTCGTAGTTGTAATATTGATTATTCTTTGGACATCTGGAACATATTTAAACCATTTTGTGAAATCTTCATGTGATAATTTTGACAAGCTAGGAATCAAAATCATATGGATTTGTTCAATCTGTCCATTGCCGCTTGGAATACCAGCAGTAATTTGGACATGATTTATTCCTTTTTCAGTACAATAAGTTACAAATTCTTTCGATGTAAAGGCACTACCTCGCCCAGAAATTATTCTGATGGGATTTCCAAATACAGTCTGTTGTTGCCTCAATTTTGAAATGACTTCTTGAGTGGTTGGTGATTTCACTGGACAGAATCAAGTAAATTTCATAAAAGTGTTGACTACGGTTAAAATGTGCTGGTATCTTTTGTTCATTGATGGAAGTGGTCCAATAAAGTCGACATGGTACGTACTTAAGGGAAAGTTTTCCTTTGGTAGAGGATGAAGAAATCCTTGTTCTTTTCCTTGTTTCTTTTTGTATACTATACATTCTATGCAGTTCGCAATTACCTTTTCAACTTTGCCTTTCTGTCTAGTAATATAGAATTATTGCCTTGCAGCATTTATGGTTTTTTCTACATCAAAATGACCTTTTTTATTTACCTTCTGTATGATTTTTTTTTGTAATGTTTCTGGCACTACCAGCAGATATCTTTTCCAATTTGTACAAAATACCATTTCTCAGAAAGAATCCATTTTCTTCTTCTTTCTCAACCAAATTCTTGATCAGTTTCATATGCTCATCTTCATTCTGTTGTTGTGCTAAACGAATCTTCTCAGTTACATCGGATGTATATGATGTCAAAGTTTTAAAGCATTCGTACTTAAAGTGTCAGCATGTTTCATTTGGTTTCCTGAGTGATGTACAATGTAGTAATTGAATTCTTCAGTGAGCTTAAATTTTTCTTATCCAAAGTTTTCTGAAAAGCGCTACAATCGGTTGCAATTTTAAATTTGGAGCTTAACAAATAGTTTCTAAATTTCTTAAAAGCTTCTATAACTGCAAGGGCTCCTAATTTATAACTACAAAGTTTCTCTTGCCGTGCTGAAGTCTTCTTACTCATATACTGGATTGGGTGATAACTACCATCGTCATACAATTGGAGTAGTACATCACCAAAGCCTTGACTACTTGCATCGGTATGAAATTCTAATATATATCCTTGCTTAAATATGTGTAGAATGGGTGCTTGAGAGAGAATATCTTTTAATTTACAAAAAGGTTCCCATTGTTCGGAGTTGAACTTAAAACCAGTATCTTTTTTTTAAGTAAATTACTAAGCGGTTTGGCTATTTTAGCATTGTTTGAAATATTTACAAAAATATCCCGTTAATCCTAAAAAGCTTTGTAGTTGTTTACAGTTACGTGGTTGTGGAAAATTGTCAACAGCAATGGTTTTGGAAAGTGATGATCGAATAGTTCTGTTTTCAATTACATGTCCCAAAAATTAAATTTTTCACTATTCAATTTTTCAACTGAAATTTATTTGCGATCCTTATTCTGAAGTGGTTTTGAAGACTCTTTCTAACCTGTCTAGCCGGTACGTTATATCATCCATATAAATAATTAGTACACCTTCATTTAGCAAGTCTCGAAACAGTGAATAAATATATCTTTAAAAAACATTTTGATTTACACATAAGCTGAAAGGAGCTTTAAGAAATTCATAAATGCCACTGTGTGTTACAGAAACAGTGTATTTTGTGCATTTCTCATCTATGTCTATGTGGAAAAAGCCATTTTTTAGATCTAGTGTGGTGAAGACCTTTGCTTGTTTCAAATGATAAAGTATTTCTGGAATTAAAGAGAGTGGAAATTTGTCTTTAATAATCTTCTTATTTAATTTCTGAAAGTCACTGCATAATCTTTTAGAACCATCCTTCTTGCTACACAAAACTATAACTGCTGAATAATTAGAATTGCTAGGCTTTATTAAACTATCTTTCAACCAATCTGTAATTTGCTTGTCAGCAATTTTTTGTTCCGCGAAAGACAAATATCTTCGAATTTGACAGACCGGAATTTCATTGTTTAAATTTATTTGAATCTTGAAATGGGATTGTTTATTTTTTCTGAGGCTGGTAGCTAGTACAAGTTAGTTAATTTATACAGTCTTTCTTTATGTTCCACATTCAAAATACCAGTTAAATCAATCTTGTTGACAGAAATAGCATTCACCACCTGATTCCAAGTTACTTCTGCTTTCAGGGGTAAAAGAACTATCACTGTTTAGATTAAAAGAGACCCTAAATGATTGCGAAAGGTCATAAACATTCCGAAATGGCACTGGGATCAAATTTCCCATAATAGAAGGAGAGTTACCATAAGCATTCTGAGATGACTCAGCTGTAGATTATTTGAAGGCCATTCTCAGTGAAGGAGATGTTTAACTGATTTATTACATCCAAACCTAACACAATTTGATTACATGATGATTCAACAACATAAATTTTTGTATGAATTGAAAAACCATCCATTAAAATATCAGAAATAAAAAAGCCAAATTTTGTTTGCTGCTTCGATACCCATTAATATTATATCACTAGGATTTAATTTCGGAGAATCAATTTCCTCATGTAACTCCACACTGCATATTGTAACATCTGAATCAGTGTCAACTAGACTATCAACTAAATGATTATTTATTTCTACAGTTTTGATAATTATGCAGTTATCTGAAATTTTCTGAACCAACGATGATGGATGATGTTTGCTCTTTTGTCTAATTTTGTTTTGACAGTTGGTGGATTTATGTCAAAACTTCTTAACATTTATAACATTTTATTTCCCTTCTTAACATTTTATTTCCCTTGATTTGTTTTTACACTCAGATGATTTACGACCCAGTTCATTGCAGTTACAACGGGTCACTTTATTTATTACATTACACTGATTTCTATTTGATCACTTACTCCTATCCTTAGTTTGCATGTCTACTTTTGATTTCTGGTTTTTAAACTTATCATTATCAGCCCTTATTTTGTCATAAATTTTTAGCCTTTGTTTAAATTCAGGTATTGTTTTGCAACCATAGAGTATAGTTTTCCTAACCACCGAATCTGGAATACCATCAGTAACAAATTTAATTAATAAGCATCTTCAATGTTACTCGCCGAACACATATCTTTCATTTAAAAAAAATACTCATCTAAAGATTCATTAGACATTAATTTATGCTTATGCAACATTTCATGAAATTCAGCTCAATTAATAGCTTTACCAAATTCAGATTTCAATAGCTTTTCAACTTAACCAGTCATTAATTTTAAGTTCACTCTAAACAAGTAGTTTCGCTTTACCTTTTAGTGAGCTTTTAGCGAAAACTAATTTATGCAAATCACTCAGTTTTAAAGAATTTATAACATCTTCAAATTCATCAATCCGTTTATCAACATTTTCTTATGTATTATCAGAAAAGTGATTAACAATACTTTCAATAGTGAAAAAATTGATAATGAGGTTTAAAATAATCTTGAATTGGAAGCTGTATGCTGTTATTTACTTGAGACTCATTAAAACTAGGATTGTCTCTTTGATTATCATGAACCATTACTTCAGAAATTTCATTAACAGTTTCGTCTAAAATATCACTATTTTCTTCATTTCTTCATTTGAAATATTTTCAAATGATGCAGATAAATTACATAGGAAAGAGATAATTTGGGTTGCTATTTCCATTTTAGAACGCTCTGAATTTATGTGAAGTACATTGCAAACTTTAATTAACTCATTTAAAGTAAAGTCATTCTGCACTGGTCTACTTTATTGTTAAATTCTTCAGAGTCTGGTTTAAATGTAAAGCCAGAAAATTTCCATAATCTTTTTCTATTGTTTCTGTCACCTTCAGTATTAAAAATAAGTTTATGCAAAGTTCTGATTTCAGAAGTTTTACCATTCTTTAAAGCTGCTTCCAATTCTGGAATTTCAACTAACTTCATATTTAAAAGAAAGTTTTCTACTCACCCGACAGGTGATCATCTTGAACTGGTAATCCAAACACCTTGAAATTCTAATTCAAAGTTCAAATAAGTTCATAACACTTAAACCATTTTTCGCTTTTCATTGAGTCGGAATTCACAGTCATAGTTCTACTTAGAATATTGCGGAACATACCGAAGCAGTTTCGTTGTTTTAACATTTCGTGATTCACCCCACGTTGGGCGCCAAAAATAATATGCAAGGTTATCGGATACACATAGAGCACAAGATAAGTATAAATAGACTAATTTATTATGAAATTACTAATATGAAAATATGATAAATGCTGAAAATGAACATATAACTAGATTGACATAACTAAAGGTAACTCCTGAACTAAGGTTCAGACGTATACAGTTCAATCGATAGTCTTGGACTATTAATCAGAGTCTGTCGCAGGACTATTAATCACAGTCATCTAACTAAAATCCTAAATTCCTTGATAGTAATTGGTATGAATCTCATCGGGGCACGTCTGCCCTCATCCATGGCTAGCTATCGTCATTGTCTTACAGCCAACCGTCTGTTCGCTTCCACATCTGGGTGTTGTCTCTGCTGCTTTGGCTGGCAGCAGATGACGTCACCTCACTGGGCATTTGCTGAATCAGTTTCTTGCAGATATGTATAAGTCATATGCAGTTTTTGTAAATTTTTGTGTTTGCAAGTGGTACCATAATTAATTTACCTCTCAGCACAGCCGACATGTGCTACACGGATAAACTGGAATTTTCTTAAAACACACTTAGAAAACCTGGAAAAGTCAGGGAATTTTCGTTCTTCTGTTTGAATGGCAACCCTGATAGTATATAAATATTGTATCAAAATAAGAGTAAATATAAATTAAGAGCTATAATTTAAAAACTAATAATATCAGTAGTAGTAAATTGCTACTTAAACTACAAAATTTTAATAATTTCGTTGAAGCTTTTGATACTAGAAGTTTTAAAATGAATAAATGTTTGTTATATAAAGTACTCCAGAAGTACTGATTGTTCATAATTATGCTTTGAAAAGAAATTTGCTGTAAGAAATGCTGTATTCTAAAAGTCAGAGTTTTTATGTATTATTAGCTCATATACTATATTTTATATAGTGAGAGAAAACCTGAAAAAGAAACCAAAGATTTTGTGAAAATTGAGATCAAAGTACCATGCCAAGAAATGCCACCACCACCCTCTCCAGCATCTTCTACTTGTAGTGAACCTGCTTCCAGTCCTTTACCACCTAGTGAGTTATTTTCTTTAGTTTGAATATGTATAAGTAATTTCAATTTAAAATATGTTACATATGTGGGTAGTTTTTATACTTTTAATATCTTACTTTCATGTTTCACTTAAGTTCAAAATTATATGTATGCTTTGCATTTCTAACCATCATTATAAATTATGTAATACTAATATATGCATTTGAAATTTCTTCAAATTGAAGACAATATGTAATGTATGCTTAGTCAACTGAGTGAATGGATTTAAATTTTTGTTTGTAGAACGTAAACATAGGTCTAGTATGCAGGCAAGAGAAGAAGGAGATCGTAAAGAAGAAGAAGCATGGCCTTTGAAAGATGTGATATTTGTTGAGGATGTAAAAAATGCTCCAGTTGGAAAAGTTGTGAAGGCAAGTTTATTAATACTTGTAATATATAAAACCTGACTGTAAACATTTCAGAAATGTGTATACCATGCAATATTTAATGTTGTTAAACATGTTTAATTTTATAATCTTATATAATCATATAAATTTATTTCATTGTTCTTTTCAGTCTGCTTTTTATGTCTGGGAGGAATGCATTTCTCATTTTATTTGGTGTGATAAGTAAATTTATTGTAATAGCTGAGACTAAGAATGAAATAATTTCATACACAAACATTAAGGAGTGATTTTTGTTCTTAATTGCTTCATGTGAAGGGGAGGGATTACTTGCAAAAGTTGTGTTTTAAAAAGAACTGTAATGGACTTCCAAAAACATTTTTCACACAGCAGTCAATTCTAAGATTAAAGTTTATTCTAAGATTAAAGTACAGTACAAAGTCTAAGATATGGACGTCCAATATCCGGAATGATTTGAAATCCGGACCTTAAAACCACCAACAAAAAAATTTCTTAGGATTTTTTTTTTTTTATGATTTAGGCATGTTCATTTGATTTTTTTCCTTTTAAGAAAACATGTGGAGAATCCCAATTCTTAATTTCACTTTGGCACTAAATAAAACACCTCATTGTTGAAGAAACAATCATTTTAGCATAAATTTGTGCAATCAATAATTTGGCTCCGTAGCTGTGTATCTGCTTGGCATACATCACAAATATATTATCTAATATTTTATATCCCTGATGCCAACCAGGGAAGTCACTATTTATTATATTTTGCTCTCATCACTGTATGTTTATCAACACGTAGCAACTTGAGTAAGGACTCATGCAGTGATCACTGAACAATTTTTTTTTATATACAATGAATGGAAAAACAGCGTATCTTTACTGGCAATATGTACCTCAAAATACCTCGACAGTCTCTACAGAAAAGGCTTCAACTGATTCCAAAGGTAGACTAACAATTTTAGCAGGTGCAAATCCTGCAGGAACGCACAAGTGTAGACTTTTCGTAATAAAAAAAAAAAAAAGCAACCTCAAACATTTAAAGGAGTAAAGATTTTTCTGTTATATGTCATGCAAATAAAAGAGCATAGATGGCACAAGCGTTAATGTAAGATTGGTTTGAAAATCGTTTCATACCCGAGATTCGGCAAAATTTGAATTCGGTTCGTATACCTGTTGACACAAAATTTGTCCTGATTGTAGATAACTTCAGCTCATATTTCACGTAAAGTTTAAATGAAAGACAATATGTCCATTTTATTCTTTCCTCCAAGTCCTTCATTCAGCCTATGGATATCAGAATAGTGTGCGCACTAAAGTGCAAATATAAGGTTGCATTTTTAAAATCCATGTTAAATTTCTCAAGAATTTTGAAATACTTCAGCATAACATCTGCTGTGTGGAGCATCGCAAGATCGTGGGAAGATGTCCCTTCAGGTACTTTAAAAAATGCTTGGCATAATTTATGGCCAGCTACTATATTTCATGGTGAGGATGATGAAGATGATAGTGGCGACTTTGAAGGCTTTTGTACATCGCAAACCACAGGGGAAATTTTCCACTTAACCTTTTGACGCCGGGGCGCCTTTGTCTAAGACGCGCGCTCAGGATGAAGCGGAAGTGAAGGGAATTCTGCTACAGGACGGGGGTTTTGCTCCACTAGGCCTAAGTTTAGAAAAAAAATCGCAAATAATTAGGTTTAAGTCCTACCACCGTAATTTTTGGTAGTATTTTAGATTATTTCATAATCTGTTTTATAGCATTAAAACTAGACTTTAATAATGTTTTTCCTTCAATTTATAAGAAAATATATAAAAAAAAGTTTGCTTACCTTGAGAAATAATTTTTGAAATTGTTATTCCAATTATTCCAAAATTTTAATTGACAAAACACATTAATATACTTTCACATTAATAAAAAATATACGACAAGGGCTATTTACAAAAAGAAATAATAAAATTTAAAATGAAGACTGAGTGTGGAAAATCTCGAAGTAGGGAGAAACGCAAAGTCCTACGTTGCATGATTTGCAAGCATAAAATGTTTGTTGTGTTTTTCTTTTTTTCAGCACGGTTTGTGATCAAACAATGCACTTTCTGCGTCTTTTTTCTCCCTTTTTGTTCAGATTAAGTGTAGGAAAATGCCTACCAGATAATTGGATAGCCACTGGTACAGATCTTATTGTAAACTGCTTTTCGTCTCTATAATTTTCATAGTTCTCTAAAATTTGCTCAATTAATTTAATCTTAAATTGGAGAAGCGGCGTTTTAGTGCCGTGTTTTTTGTCATACAGAATGTGGGAATTCAATATGGTTATATCCATAAGCCCAAAGAATAATTTTTTGTACCATTTCACCAATTTTCTAAAATTTGAATGGTGTGTCATAACTCCGTCTCCTATGTCTACACCACCCATGTTTTTGTTATAATCAATAATACACCTAGGTTTTAAAATGTCTTCTCCAGTAACTCTATCTTTTCTGCCAGATTTAGCCATTTCTTCCACACATAACCGGATACTGATTCGCATAATTTATATATTTTTATGCCGTAGCGCGATCTTTTCGATGGAACATAT
>KK118845.1:88767-109070 GCA_000611955.2 Stegodyphus mimosarum
TACGTTCAGTTAAATGTAATGGACACAGAGTGCCATCTAGTGGCTATTAAAAATTGTTTCAGCTTAAAATGCATATCTGCACTGCCCGTTCACTAGGCTAATTCTCCAGGAGTGCACGGGTGAACCGCCCGGGCCTCACATGCGTCCGTACGAAATGCATATATGATTCGCCCGTCGCGAAGAGGTTAATGGATTTTGTAAAGAAATGTGGAAAGTGGTTATAATGAAGATGATTTTTCATTGCGATCACAATGCTGCAGTCATCAATCAGTTAACAGACTGCAAAATCTTAGTATGGTTCTAGATCCAGAAAATACCACTACTGATAGTGAAGAAAGTGACAGAGAGGCTACTGAAAATAAAAAAATTTTGATTAACAAGTTTTATCGACACAGCCACAGCAACTACAGGACTTGAATAGTGGTACATTGTAACTGATCAAGAGATTAAGTATGTGTATAGAATTGAAGAGAAGGTATTAAAAATGAAGCAATGCAAGCAATTTACATTCAAAGAAATGTTTAATAAAGTAAACAAACATTAAGCTTTTTTTTTTTTTTTTAATCGCGGGTTTTTTTTTACTTTGGTCAGAAGAAAAAGATTTTTTTTTGTGGAAATCCAAAAACAGAAAAGGGAGGTCCCTATTGACGTGCTACTAGTTTGTGCATGTTTCTGATTTTAATTACTTATAAAAATTTTGATTTTTCTGCATTTGGGTACATTAATATATGTTTATAAAATGTTAATTTGTTGAAAATGCTTAATAAAAAATCCTTCAAAATGAATACGAGTGCAGTGCAAATATCTTAAATGGAATACTAATAAAAGCTTCAATTTAATTATAGATATGCATATCGCAGTCATAAAATCTTACGAACAAATGAAATGGTCTATTTCAACTAATTATCCGCTTTTGATTCAAGTTATCAAGGTTTAACGCTAAGTTAAAATTTGTAAGAGGTTTAGAATACTAAATTCCTATTGAAATTTACATGTATGTGATAATTAATACATTATTAAAATAATGAACACATGCTCAGTGTTGGTCATTTTGGCAGATTGTTTGTAATTCATTTTACTATAAATCTATTTCATTTATCTTGTTTCATATTTATAAAAGAAAATTTTGTCTATATCTTATTTATTGTTGGCAGAAGTAATAAAATAGTGAATATTTTGAAAGAAATTTCAGTCATAATCTTGTGAGACAGCCCTGTTAAAAAAGATATCTACATACAGACCAGATAATGTCACAGATGCATCTCAATGTCCGAATTGAATGGCATGGTTGTGAAATTTGCTGCATTTTCGTTGCTAAAATTCATTTTAAGGAAAATTTAGAATAAAATATAGTTGGAGAATATTAAAAGGAATTTAGATGTGTAATATTAAAAGGAATAAAATATAGATGTAGAATATTAATATTACATTATTTTACCTTTCAAAGTAGAATTTTTGTGATTTTCCTCTTGCCTAATATAGATGCCAGCAAGTTTCCTTAGAAAGTCCTCATGTGCTTTGGAATATTCAAATAAACCAAACCAAAACAAAAGCTTTCAAAGTGATGTTTCACATTTTTAGGATTCTTATACGCAAATTATTTAGATATCTCAATTCACATTATCAAATGTTATAATTTAAGTAAATAAAAGCAGGCTGAGGATTTCCATTTAAACTATTTGTTTTACAATAAAAAATAAGAACAGTTTTTGAATAAATCCTGCAAAACGTCAAATAGAGAGAGAGAAGCACATGAATGTGAAATTTAATATTAGACCATAAAGAAACTCTTTTCACCTAGATTTTGAATAAAACTTCATTAATTTTGAAGGCAGGCAGACACAGGTATTTCTTCAGGGGAGGAAAAAAAAAACTGCTTCTGTAGAATTTGCATATTTATTACATATATGATTTAATGCTTCTAATTAACAAACTTTATTTGATGGAAAATAAGAAGCTTGCTATTAAAATTCGTATTTTTCAGTGCCATCTGTGCTATTGAAGAACAGCCTGACACGCAGCAGATTTTAATGACTGAAAAATGTTTAGAATTTAAAGAAGCATCGAACAAGAAAATTTAAGGATGGCAAAATTTTAAGAATTTAGAGTAAGCACTTGGAAACAAGAATTTATAGAACACTAGAGGAGCACAGAGTGAGAAAGGATGGCAGTTTTTTTTAATTTGTGGAACATCGGTCAGGAGATTTAAGAACCCACATAGATTGCACTGGGAGACAAAATGCCTAGCGTAGATCCTGCTTCTCAGTTATGTGGTTGGATGCAGATTAATTTGTGAAAGGTCTGAAGAAAGATTTATACATAAAGCAGCAGTTTACAATTTCTGTTGTAAGAAACTGAGATTTAATATTGTAGTGTCACACTGTACATCAGTTTACGAAAATATGATGACACTTCTGATGCTTTTTCTTTATCTTCATTCCAAAGTATACTAAAAACGAATACAAGCATAGGATGGCTACCTCCCTGAGGAAAGGGATACCTTTGTAGATGACATTTTCAGGAAAACTGGTTCATATTTACAACCTAAAAATCATGAAAATATGCAGCGAATGCATTAGCCGAAATTCAAACCTACGTCGAACTACCAGTGTTCAGTTGTTAAAAGACAGTTAGTTGCATTTGTAAATACGCGAAATGTTTGAAATAAGTAATTATTACATCCAACAGTGATACAATTTAGTGGAATATCACTGTAAAAGAATAAGAATTAAGAATTCATAGTTTTCCATTAGTACGAAGTTTTTTTTTTTTTCGCGCTAATCTCCGTATGGAGATTTTTGTTTTCAATATTTGGTTGAAATTCAAATTAAATAAACATTTGCAAATACAAAATATTGGATAGCTACTGAGGATTTTGGGATTCTATATCTAAAACCCATTTCATCTGTCATTTTCTTAAAAAGGTGATATTTAACCCAATTTTCGAGGAGTGTAATAATTACTAGAGAAACGATTCTGATTTCTTTCTTTTATTCTCATTATAAATTTATCCCATAATTCTTAGAACATTTTTTCCTTCCCATAAATGATGATTTGTTTTCCGAAAATATTTTCTGGAAGGAGCAAAATTGTAGTAATGTTGGAGTGAAACTTTTGCAGGATTCCCCTATCAGCTGTTCATTTTTAGGGCAGAAAGAGGAAAAAGCTTGCATACACTGCCATTCTCACTGTTTATTATCTATTAGACAATGGAGATTCTCTGATTTGTACTTTTAAAAGCTGACAGGTATATATGTTCATGCCGATGAAAAAATATTGCTGAAATTGCTTTCGCCCTTGAACCAAATTACTTCATAAGTTCTGCTTTCTTTTTAAAGCTACTCTCTTCTATTTGAGGTGAATGAAGTCATTTTGTATGCTTAAATATTGTTTTCTAAACTTATTGGGTAGGATAAGGCAGGCTGTAAAACAGCATTTGTTTGCATAAGACATTTTGTCGACAACAGAATTTCGCATGGGAAAAGGCACAGTTTAACAACAGCTGAGGAGCTTTAAATTTGAAGTATCGAAAAATTCTTATTTCTTTTTTTGAGACACTTAAATCAAAGTTCACATTTTTGCATTCTGCACATTTTGTATTTTAGGTTTCTTTTTTAAGACTGCAATTTGTTTTCATTAAATATCTGAAATATGTCTATTTTAAGTATTTTTCGTGACTTATATTAATATTGATATAGCTAATATGGAAACTATAGATATCTATGTTATAGTATTTAAATTTGTCCTCTGTGTTTTAACCCATATCATATTAACATTTTGTCTACACATTTGCAATGTCTCACCATGGCAAGCCTTCTCTTTTTCCACTGGTATTCAAAAGGAATTCGTCCTAGAATTTCTTTTCTACTTACTTTTTCTGCTTTTTTTTAAAATTACTATATCCTGAATTTTACTGGAGCTAATAGGCCTGCTGAAGTCTTGCAGCATTCATTATAATTCAAAAAATAAGATAGCTTTTCAATATCAACAAATTTTATTTTCACTGAAATCCACTAATTCGATTGTACTAATTGAACTTAAAAATTACAGTTAATTGTTTTACGCAGTTATTCTGAAATTGGTCTCTTACCTTCGATTTTAGGCAACACATCTGCATTCAATCAAACCACAATATATTAAGCGCTATCATTACGATAATGTACTCTATATTCAACCATTTCAAAATGTGTAAATATAGCATAATTTCTTTTTGAGTGTTGCATTGAGTCTTCCCTTCAAGTGAACCTTAATGGAACTTAGTTCACGAAACTTTAAAAGTATTAAAATAGCCTCATTATCAAGCATTGCCCACCAGCGGTAAAGTCCCTGAACACTGGTAGTTTGGTCTGAGGTTCGAATCCTGCAAACGGGCTGGCTGCATGGGCATTTTTGTAGTTTTCCTCATATATGACGTGGTAATATGAGCCAGTTTCCCTTAAAAAGTCCTTCACGAAGGCATCACTACCTTCCATGTAGTGTCTTAGGGCAGAACACGTAAATAATAATTTCATAAGTATGTGTTGCCTAAAATCAAATGTTTCCTGAAGCAATAAACTGTAATTTTTAAGCATCAGTCGAATTAGTGGATTTTATTGAAAATAAAATGTGTTGATATTGAAAAGCTATATTAGTTTTTTAATTATAAGGAATGCTGCAGGACTTCAATAATAATAATATTATTATTATAATGCATATAGTTTGTTTCTGTATAATGTATTCCCCTTCAGAGTTTTATAAATTGTGATAGAAAATATATAAGTACAGCAATAAGAATATATTATTGAATATACATTTCAAGAAAGTATTGAAACATCTTTTCAGTACCGAAGATATTAAAATGTTCAGCATTGTGCTTCACTAAATAGATGTATGCTAATCTATAGAACGAACTTGACGTTTTTGTGATTACAGCTATAATTATGGCCGCGAAAATAACATTGTATTAGTATTAACTATAATTATTATGTAATTCCAGTTAAATTTATCACTTGCTCTTTATTGCGCCTTTAGGGAGACACATTATTTTTATCTAAGATATAAAATACTTTCTTTGAAAAACAAAATCTGTAGACACGATCATGCCTAGGAAATAATCTTTGAGCAGCCTATGGCAAGTATTGCCAGTTTGCAAAAAATAAGATCCTAATTAAACTTCAACCATTCTTGGCGAATACACTTTCTCATATTGTCATTCGAAAAATTAAAAGGTCTTTCATTTATCTTTAAAATTTAAGCTATCTGTTACTGACTGAGAAAAGCTGGTGATTCATTGTAGTTAATTTGTAGTTAAAATTACAACTAACGCAGCTATAATTACAGTTGTAATACAATGACTATTCGAATTACAATATAACTGCAAAAACAATTAGATTTTTGGCTCAGCAGTAATAGAGTAGATAAGATGTCTTTTGAATAGTGCCAGTTCAAATCGGATTCAAATTCTTGCTAACAATCTAAATGTTTGGACATCTCCATGGATTTCCTGATGTGTAACATGAATACAAACCACTTTCCTTTAGAAAATTCTCAGTTAATATATCATTCTTCTTAAATGTTTCCTCTCATTCAATTAAATAAAGACCTTTTTCTGCTTTTTCTCATGGGTGGTGTAAATATGAGACAGTTTATTTTAGAAAGTCTTCACAGAAGCATGTGTTGGTGCTTTACCATAATTCAATCATATAACATTCACAGGCACAAAAGAAAATTAGACTTTTATTTTTTTTTACCTGAAACTGCAGAAAATAGTTCGTGCAAGTACTTACACTTCTAAATAAATAATGCGTTTTAACTGTTTATTAAAAATATGCGCTATGTTTAATAAAAGACTAATTCTCAATAATCTTTTTTCGATGATGAGCACTAGCTATTTTATGCATTGGCCAATACTAAAGCTAGAAGCGGTGGTCACGTTATTATGGAGGCACCTAATAGGCGGGCCACTGTTGCCTCCTATAAAGGGATGGACAAATTACATCCATGCCTTATCCGGGATTTGAACCCGGGTTTTTCAGTACAGCAGTCAGAGTCATGAACCATTTTTCCATTTGGGCGGCAATTCTTAATAAATACAGTTAGTAAAATATTTAGTACACAGCAATTGGGTAGGTCAGCGTCATTTTTCTACCAGCTAAAGCAATCAGTTGGATAAAATTCTAAGACTTAGTTTAATCCTTGATGATCCCCTTTCTGAAAAGGAAAGGATAAATGAAGTTTTCATGATTTATTTTTTGTGTAATATAAAACAAGACCAGCTTTCTTTAACAAAATCCTCCACGAAAACATCCCAATGCGCAGGCATGCACTCTTCGCTTGCTTTTCCGTAATCTTATAATTCATATTCACATGTATGTTGAAGAAGATCATAAACATACATATTTCTAAGTAATGTTATGTGCATTTAGGCCTATGTAAAATAGCCGATATTACTTCCTTTAAATAAATTCAAGCTGCTACCACGCATTGCAATACATGCAGGATGTTCCAGACAGAAAATATTAATATTTATCTTGTAGGTGATTATACCATTCTGTTATTTAACAACTCATCATCAAAAATGGGAAAACACTTCGCATATACTATGATTTACTGTAATTTTCAAATACCATCACGATTTCCCTTGCTTATGTCACTGAAATTATAAGGGCCATTTGCTTTTCTGGTTACATAATTAGTCATCTGCTCTGTAATTTTAATTAAGATGTAATTGCGATTACATTGTAATTGTTGTTAGATTATATAATTACAATTATGCTGTATATCCAATTAGATTTCACAATTAAAATGTAATTATAATTAAAATGCATTTGTGTAAACTGTAATTAAAAATAGTTACATTGTAATTGTAAATACTAAAATAATTTCATAATATTATTACAATTACTGTGTTTTCAATTGCATACTACAATTATGTTTGCAGTCAAGATTATTACTTTCCTGGGCTACGTAATTGCATTTATCATAAAAAATTATTTTCCTAATTGTGTAATTATAATTACAGGGTTGCCACGCTACCTGGAAAACCGGAAAAAGTCAGGGAATTCGAAAATTGACCGAAAAAGTCAGGGAATTCAACTATTTTAGTCTAAATCTGGAAAAGTCAGGGAATTTCATACAGCGATCCCCCAAAAAAGGAGTTTTGCGCCAACGTTGGACGCCGATCACTTCCTTGGCGTGCGTTAGCATCACTCTGGCAGCTGGCAAAGAGCCAATTCTTGCAGCTCCAAACAGATTGTCTTTTAAAAAGGCAAAGCAAGTTTCCAGTAACTTTGGTTATTAGTAACCTTGAGAAATGAAATACTCGCATGCGCATGTGCATTGCATGTTGAACTAAAGAAAATACGCATTCTGGTATCATACAAAATCGGTTTAATCGTAGTATAGCGGTACCATGGAGGTTAGAATAGCCTCCGTGTACGGTACACACGGGATTTAGCGACATTATGATGAGCAGCAAACAGGCCATTTCGGTGTTGGCGGCAATTTTCAAAATCGTGTTAAGACCGTAGCGTATAGTAGGATTCTACCGCAAAATCTTTTAAATACTTTTTTTTTCCTTTTTAATAAATGCCTTATTTGTTATTTTGCAGTAAAATAGAAAAATAGTAATCAGTCATCTAAGTTAACCATTTAATATAACTATATTCGCAAAATATCGTTGATTATTGTAATTCAGTTTTTTAATTATTTTAATGTTATTTATATCATTTAATGTTGCTTCTTCCCCTTAAATTTATTTATCATTAGTAAATAATACTTTCAAATTTCAGGAAATTTTCTCTGGCATAATCCTGAAACTAATTCTAGCAGTATGATGACATAACATCACGAAATTCAATGCACATATTTTTGCTTATGTATTCAGCTAAATAAATATAAAATACCTAAATTTATTTAAAAATATCATTAAATAGATTTCTTTCTTTCGTTTAGCTGCAAAATGTCCGCAAGGAAAAAAAAAATATCCACATTGAGCAGATTCTAATCTCAATTCTTCAGTAAGATAATATAAAAGTCATATCTAATTGGCAAATTTTTGTGTTTTCAAGTGGTACAATAATTAATTTACTTCTTAGCACAGCCAAAAAGCATTACGCGGATAGACTGGAATTTTCTTAAAACACACCTGGAAAACCTGGAAAAGTCAGGGAATTTCATTCTCCTGTTTGAGTGGCAACCCTGTAATTAACTATTACAGTGTAATTGTACAGTGTAATTGTAATTAGATTATATAAATGAAATTTAATTATGCAATTGCCCTGGATATGAAATTAGATTTCATAAAAACAGCATAATTATAATTTTAATCAAATTGCATAAATTGTAATTGTAATTAAAAACAGCTGCTTTGTAGTTGTAACTGCCTAGTAATTGCATAATGTTATTAGAATTACAATTATGATCATGATTTCATTAGGCTACGCAATTCCAATTATCAGGATCAATTACTTTCCCAATTATGCAGTTAAAATTACCTACTTCAATGACAATTAAAATTACATTGTAATTAACTAATATTATAATAATGTATTTTCAATTACATTTTTATTGTAATTGTAATTAGATGCAATAAAATTTATAATTATAATTAGATTATATAATTATGTTTGTAATTGCAATTGCATTGTATATGTAACTATATTTAAGAATCATATTGTAATTACATATATTGTTGTTTTAATTAAAAAGTAGTCACATTCTAATTGTAAATGCAAAGTATACAATTGCAATGTAATTGGAATCGCTCATTTAAAAAAAAATTATTGCAATTACTGTTGCATTTTAATTTTAATTGTAATTGCAATTTCATTTTTCCAAACTATGACATAAAATCTGGAGAGTAATTAAGATGGAAAATGAAAATTCTGTATACATAAACATTTAATTTTACTATAACTGGCATAAACACAGAAAAGATGCAAGTTTTGAACAAGCTATTTATTCCGAGTTGTTATTCAAAACCTACTGATAAAACCTAATTGCCTGTAGCGAGTAGTTTATTGCTCATCAGTTACCTCCTGCAGAGGAAAATTATCACCTGTCAGTTTAAATTAAGAGTAGAGAGGGGAGGGCACTTCGAGACAGGCCACATATATGCTGCTTTACCATTTTGTGCCCAAATTGAGGCTTACGCATATATGCTGCCTTGCCATAAGGACCAAAATATTTGGACTCATATATGTTGCCTTGCTGGTTGGAGGGTTAATTTTATAATTTCTACATGCCATCGTACTAGATTTAAACTGATGGTCTAATATCCAGAAAAATCTGAAATCCGGAATCGATGAAGTCCAATGAATCCAGATCTTGGACTTTGTATTGTATAAATCAATTTTGATATTAATGTGTATAACATTTTGTGGTAGGTTATGATTTGTATTCACAGGTGTACATAATTAATAAATTTTGTTTTATCGTGATTAGGCATTTGCTTCAGTTTTAATTCTATTTTTGGTTTGATAGGTAATTTTTGAGTTGATGTTAATGCAATCAGTAGCTGGCAGGTCTTTTGATAGATCATTGAATCTTCTGGTTTTAAATTTTTAACCTTTACTAATGAAAGGATTTTTTAACAGTTAATTAAATATATTGAGAAATGTTCATATATAAATTTTTATTTTCAAATGCCTATTCTAGTTTATTGCCTCGTACTTTTTTAAGGACTTCCTCTTTGTTGGCTTCTCAGTTTGTGTATTAGTTTTATTAGTGCCACAGTGTGTGCTCGAAACTCTACCATATTGCTACAATAAGATAAAATATTACTTATTTTGTATTAAAAAAAAGGGGGGGAGAGGCTGAATTCCAAATTGCTACAAAAATTTATATATTGCCATTTTTCAGAAGACTGAGCATAAACAAAAGTTTTAGGTTAAACTATAAAAGAGGAAAATGTGCACATACTTTGTGAGGAGGAGAAAATGTTATTTCTATAGTATTTGTACAAATTTTATATCAAAGAATAAATGAAACTAATTTGGAAGTGCAAAATGGGCATACAGTGTTACAATAGCATAGCTAAAATGCCCATTTTAGCTGATGGATAATCAAACTCAGGTGATAAAAACTTTAATGGATAATCAAGTTTAGATGCTTGAAACCAATTAAGTTCCCTTTCCCACTTTTAAAGGCCATCTTGGTTGTGAATAAATGTAAAGAATGCTGAGAAAGTTTCTTTGTGTAAAAATCATGTTATGCCATATAAAAGAAGAAGAAACTCAAACTACTTTATATTGGAATTTGTCCATGGTAGGAGTTTATTCACAGATCTATCAAAACTGTGGTTTATTGTTCTGCAGTGCTGCTGCTTTTGTTGCTTAGAATCTCATGGCTATCTGTTAAATATGGAATGGATGGATCTAAGAGGGCCATGCAGGATCTAAATGGCCCCAGATCACTATTGCTCGGAAAGACAGACATGTTGTTATCTCGTCCTTGCAAGATCATACAGCTGCATCACGTACTTTGAGCCTGAATTGGCTTGTGTGCAGGATGACAAGTGTTGTTCATATGGGCAGTATGATTATGTCTGCAGCAGTACAAATTGTCCACAAAGTGACCGTTGTTGTAACTTCCATTGACATTGCAGCAGAGACAAGGTGTGCCCACAGCGCACAATGAGCTCTAATACTGGAGACATGAATCACATCACATCATCTCTGCAGATGATTTCTGGTTCTGTGTACAGCATCATGATAGTTGTATCATGTGGTTGCCAGCTTGCATTTGTCAGTATCATACAGGCTGAGCACCTGACGTTCTAGTATGGGGTGTCATTGGGTATGCATTCAACTGTGCCCTTGCCCATTCTAGATCTCTTACCCATTGAAATGTCTAGTCATGAGTTACTGAAAGACTTGCATCTTACCGCAATTGTTGTCTGGTATAGAATTGAAGCACTTGGAATGAAATGCCCATATATATGATCCAAATTCAGTTCGACTTTACACATTCGGATAGTTATTGTTACTGCCAGAGGTGGGAGCTGTGTGAATTAAATTCTGTATGCTGTGTACCCAAAACCACTAGCAGATTTAATCATGTCTTCCTTCTATTATAATGTACAATAAGTAGTACTTATTCCTGGTGTAGCAATTTTAATGGCCATATCTTATCAAGCATGAATAGTACAGGTAGCATTAATAGTATGAGTAGTATTTCAAATTTCACTATTGGCTGCTCCAAACTGCTATAAAAATTGGAATATGTTCCTTCGAGTATTTCTTTTTCTGAGATAAACTGCCTCCATCCTCATTTTTTTTTTTAAATATGTTGCCTCCTATTATGAAGAGCCGCTGCATTGAAGAAGTGTTTAAGGAAGCAGAATATGTGTGGTTTATTTTAAATTCATTTTCTGTTGAATAACCTATTTTATGAAATTTTCTGTATTTTTTCTTATTTAATGTAAATATCAGTTTTCTAAAGAAAGTTTCATACAGCGAGATCCTCCTTAAGACATTAAGCTTTCTCATACTTTGCCACAATCAGTTAGCCTAGCTGAATCAAATTTAAATTTTATTATTCTATCACTGATGTATGGAATGTTTTTAAAGATGAAAAATAGCAAAAGTTATATTTTGAGTAAAATATTTTTGATTTCCAATTTTTCTTTATTACATCTTTAAACTTTTTTCAGCTTCTGACTTTTATGATGTATGTTCATTTTTATCCTTAATGTTAATTATTATGTGATGTTGTAAGTTAATTAAGTTTTAAGATTCTTATTCCTATAAGTGCTGCTTATTTGATTTACTTCTTTTTAAGGTTGATGGCGCTTATGCAGCTGTTCAGTTTCCATCTCGAGAATACTCATCTGGAAATGGCCGTTCATCACAGATGCAATCTGGATCTTCATGTGATGATGTAAGTACTTTACTTCAAGAGTGCAGGCTTTTGCGTAAAGATGAACTTTTGGTTGTAAAGAGTGGTAATACACCTCGAGTGCCTGATTGTTTCCAAAGATCACCTAAAAAAGTGAATATAGCTGATACTAGCTCAATCCTGACTATGGCTGTCGATGGACAAGGTAAATTAAAATACTAACAGCTTTTAAATCTAATACATTGTATTATATTCATGAGAGTATTGTGATGGCTTTCATTTAATTTTTCATATTTTATTTATGAAATTTTCTTTTGCTAGGTATTCATGCAGTAGTAAGAAATGGTGAGCGTTTGAGCTATGTTTTGTACAACATTTCTACTGGAAAAGCTTCACAAGATAGTCCATTCCCAACAGATACGCAGTCTTTTCTTGGCCAAGATATCAGACTTATTTCTTTTGGAATCAGTGGAGAAGTAAGATATAATGTATTTGTATTACTATGTAACACGAAAGTGTCTTGAACTTAATAATTAATTTAGAATGAAAAAATAGTAATTTTACATTTTTTATTGTATTTTGTTCATACTAGACACCGTGCAAGTGTTTTGTTGAACTCTCTCTTTTTTTATTTGCTAAATGTAATTATGAAATCAGTTCAATGGAAGGGTAATCTAAAAGTAATTTGATTCACTGCTAATTAATCAATGTCATGAGATCTGTTTGTTTTCTTCAAGGCAGAAAAAGGAACAAGAGTGGGAGGGGCAAGAACAAAATAACAGAAAATTCAGGGGGTGGAGCAAAGAGAAAATAAACATATCACCTTCTTTTAACAAAACAGTAATAAATCATGAAAAAATTAAGATAGTTATCATTTTGAAAGCTTTGGGAAGAACTGGATTAGAATTAATATCATTAATTAGAGAAGGTAAATTTTTTGAATGTGGAAAAATTCAAGGAAATACAATACACTAACCAATGTGAGAGAGTTAACCCTTTTGAGAAGGTACACCTTTGTTTAAGACGTTCTCTCACGACTATGGAGGTTGGAAATGAGAGACCCAAACTGGTTTTTCACGTGCATGCCTTGATGCAGTTGTGCACTTCTCTCAGAGACCATAACATTCAGTGACTACCGTTAGATCAATAAGTTTTGACAAAATGGAAGGTAAATATTTTGTAATTACTTCATAAATATAAGTAAGAATGTACATATTTTCTTTTTCTAGGATGTTTCAGAATCCTAAATCTGTGAAAGAATGCATTTTTAATCAAATGCTATATTTTTCCGAGAATAGTCTGCTCAGAACAGTTTTAACTTGAATGGAATGTTTTCACAAGTTTTCATTAATTACATTAGAAAGAAATTTTAAAGTAATTCGATTTTATTTGGTTAACAATTACAAAAATTAAAATCAAAATTAATTGTATTATTTATCTTACAGTTATTCATTATTTCTTTTGTATTTACATAGCTTTTTTCTGGAATATTTTCTCAAATACAAGATTATTTTCAGCTTCTGTGGCATCTTTTAAATAAAAAATCATAGTCATTGTATGGTTTATGCTTTTTTCGATTTATTTCAAATTAGATCACCTTTTATTTTAATTCTGAAATACATCAAGTATTGCTGCTGATTTCCATGAACTTTCTATGAGTATTTCTGAAAGGGATTGAAAAAAGGGGGAGGTTTGTTAATATTATTTAAACTTGTAACTGAGTTATTGTAAGATGTATGGAAGTATTTCTTTTAATGCTTATCAAATTTTTTAACCCTTTATTTCAATAACACACATTCTAAAAATTCTACTTTACTACTCCCTTAAGTACACATCTCATAAACTGTGCTTTACAGCACCTTTTAATAGATTGTTTTCCAGCACGAACACTTCTTGCTTATATAGTTTTATGAATATATTTACCAACAGAATTTCGATGTATGTTTGCAATTAAATGTTAAGGTCATTACATATTTAGATAATGTTTGTAATAATTATAAATTAGATACATTTAATAATTAGATTTTTTTCACAAAAACATTTGCATGAGATTATGAATAAATAAATCCTTCATTTTTAAATATAATTATAAATAATTTAATAAGTATATACATATTTTTGAAAGGTATTCATGCTATTTACAAGGATATTCATAAATACCTGTATATATTAAATATTTTTCATCTTTGGCATGTGCAAATCTTTAATTTCTGTGCATTCAGTATATTTTTCGAGTAAAGTAATTTACAAAAATTTAGCATATATCCGAATTTTTTTATCTAAGAAATATGTATAAATATAAATTGAAGTTACATGCATTGTTTGCAATGTGCACTTAAAGGCCAGTTTTCCTTTGAAATTCTTCCACGAAAACATCTCCCCCCTTAGGCAGATAGCCCTTGCATGCTTTACCCTATTTGAAAAACTTATCCTGTCCTATGTGCTTAATTACAAATACTTTAACATCCATAATTTTATATTTTCGTTTGAAACATTTTATATTTACATTTAGAAATCATGTTTCAAACTTTTGACTTAAAAGCTAATTTAACCAGTTCAATAGTTCTCTGATAATATAGCAAATAACAGCTATCCATTCTGCATTTAAATATTAACCTCATTGTCATCAGATAGCAATCTTGATTGCCTACTCTGCATATCAACATTGCTTCTTTTTTTTTTAAACAGTTATATATAATTGATCTAAATTCACAAATACCTGAAATTTACATATTGCAAGGTAATCTAAAATGTAACAATATGCAAAATGTATTGATATATTGCTTAATAACATTGACATCACGCTATTTTCTAATTCCTAATAAGCAATGTTACATAATTGTACAGTTACAAATGAAGAAAAAGTTCACTTATTAGCTTATCTGACTATGTTTTTGTTAATTTTAATAAGGATTACAGGATTTGGAGGTAATTTTATTTTTCAGTTAAGATAAATAAACCCAAAGTGATTAATTTTCAATTATATAAAGATAAAACAATGGGTTTAAAATAAACAACTATCATGCCTTTTTCCTAAAAATTTTTAAAAAGTCCATATTACAGTATTATGTGCATTAGGAAAAATGTATTTAAAAAAATTTGATATTTAGAACATAAAAGAAAAGCAGCAAATACACTATCAAGAGCATTGAGTAAAAGTACAGGTAACCCTCGTATAACACTGTAGATGGTTCCTAGAAAATGCTATGTTGTGTGGGAACATGTTGATGAGACCCAGAGCCAGTACAAAAAGGGGAGAGGGTGTTACATTCCAAAAAATTGTTAAAAACAGATACTTTTTTCAATTCTACATAAACAGTCTAATTTAATTAACCCTCTCACTGGGTACCGCAATTTCCATGGGCAACATAAAACCACTAAAATTTGTGCAACCTGCGATTTCTGTGGGAATGCATTTTTTTGTCTGTTTAACTGCGCAACCCGCTCTTTTCCTGTTCATGGTTTCATTTCGGTTTTTTGTTAATTGTTCATTCGGATCTGGGTTGACAGATGGTGTTAGTTGTTCATATTTGTGCAAAATTTACAAGTATGTTTTGCACCATTTTATGTGTTCTTTTCAAGTACATAAAAGAAAAAAAATCATTTTTGGAAGTGCTATTCAATTTATTCCAAAGTTTTAATGAACAGAATACATTAATAAAGTTTAAAATCAATAAAAAAATGTGAGAAAGACTACAAGATATAACAAAGTATTTCACAGGAAGTGGAAGGCAGGCACTTGGTGATCTCAGTCTCTGACAAAATCAAATACTGCTCTCTAACTCTTTAGAAAATGAATCATCGTTCTCATCCATGTCACTGATTGGCTCATTTACCTGTGAATAAATCCTTCTTCTAATAAATAACAATTGCTCGCTATAATAAACTGAAGTTAAGGCTTTCTTAAATAAAAAGGGAAGTATGTGAAATGTAAGAGATAAAAGCAGCGCAAAGCATAACAGAACCCCACATAATAATTCTAAAACGCCCTATGTAGTAGCAAAATAAATAAATAAATAAAGGAATTTAAGGGATGATAGAAATGCAAATGTTTTCATATTACTTGTTAGCTAAAGTGCCAAGCTTTGTTTACAAGATGCTTTCCCTCCTTCCGTCGCAACAGCTGACACCAGAGTTAAGCAGAATGTGATCAAACTGAAGGTCAGGATTCTAAAACTAATTCAGCTCCAAAGTAATGGACATGAGATGCTATCTATAGGTCTTTAAAAATTGTTTCAGCTTAAAATGTACATATATCGATACCTGTCTCTTATGCTCATTCTCTGTTGATGCATGGATGGGACAGCAAGCTGTAAGAGACATTTGTAGGGCATGCATATATAGGACACCCGTGCAGAAAGGGTTGAAACTGCCAAACTAATAGAGGGCATCACAACAAAATTTCATATCAAAGAACACAAGTTTACATTTGAAAAGGAGAAGTAAACTGATTTTTGATAATTAATCTGGTGGTTGCTTAACTATAATTTTGGTTTTGATTCTTTAAAAAATTATCCATAAAGTTTCTTAATTTCGTGAATTGGATTTCCCTGAAATCTTTCACATTCACAAAAACAAGCCATTGCTGCTGAAAAATGCATTGGCAGGTAGTCATATGCTGAAGCAATAGTAACTAACAGGAAGGAAGTCTAATAGTCAATATTATATTATAAATATATTATGTCTTCACGAACAAAGTATTGAAATTCTGAGCAGTTAAAATTAAATCTTTTTTTTTCCTTTGTGCAGTTAAAAGAAAACTATGAATATATCCAATGTTTATTTATAATTAATTTAATCCTTTTATTTTCTAGAATGAAACTGTTGCTGTGCTTCGTGATGGAAATAGTGCTATCTATCCATTATCAAAAGATTGTACCGATAGCATAAGAGATCCTGTGTGGCTTGATCTCCCTCCAGCTAGAGCCATTGGTCTTGGAGTTCATTCACTAAAAGATGTAACTGCAAGTCAGAAAAACCAAGTGGCCATAGTAGTGCTTGCACTTGAAGTAAAATATGATTTTTAATGTATTAGTAATTTATGTATTATTATATTATTGTAGCTTATTGTAAGAATAGGAAATTGTTTTATATAATTTGAATCTTATCAAATCTTGAGTTAAATGTAATTAATTACACAAAACTATGGAAACTGATTAATATAAAAAGTTAGAAATATTAGTAATAGTGTTTTGAATATGAATTTCTTAATTCATTTGGGCAAACTTAATTCTAGTGGGTTGAATATTCTAGTATGAATTATTAGGTTTATGAACTTTATGCGTTTCTAAAGTCTTCATTTTCAGTGAAATCATCCACCTTGTTAAAAATATCATGATGCAACAAGGGAATGGGAACTAGTAAGTCTTTGAATTAAGTTGTTAGCCTTTTTTCATTATTCAGGGTTTATACAGTTTTCAAGAATATTTAGGTTTTTTACAAAAACAATTTTTCATTCTTAGTTTCAGTTGAAACTTGCAAAAGTTTATTTTAACTTAAGAAACTTAATTTTGCTTGTCTGACATTTTCAACCCCCTTACCCAAATGAACAAAATAGCATTAATATATTATAAATTTTGCTTTTAGTTATTCTTGTGTTGAGACAAAATTTTGCCACATTTTCTGATGTTTTATTCATCACATATTCAATATATCCATTTCTCCTTTATCAATATGTTTTGACTTTTTTAGTTTTAACACATTCTATCCTTCATATTCATATCTTCAAACTAAAATAAATAAAAAGTAAACAACAGAGATAATTGAAAGAAATATTTCTGAAGCAATTACAATTAAAAAGAAACGACTAATTTCTCAACAGCTCAACTCTACTTTCTAAACGAGCACAGTGCGTTGCACTTTTTCCTACAAGTCACAGTTGAAATTTAATTTATGAAAAAAGTCTTTATGAAAATTCGGCCAAGTTGACCGGATAACAGAATGTCTATTCTATATCTATTAAATTAGGCTTTTCCCATATCCTTAATTTCATTTTTTTAATTAGCTTTCTGTGGTTGCCTAACATATTTTGGCTTTCATACTTTCAGTTTTCATTAATAAGTTGTGTTCTTTTCTACAGCACCAAACACTACTGCCTCCAATTTTGAAATGTGAACAAGAGACTGTCAGACAAACTCTTGCTTCTCTGGAGAGAGATTCTGGTTAGTATGCATTCATTAATTTTTTTTTTGTAATAATTGTTCAATATCTTTAAGCAGTGGTTTATTATAGAATTTTTGCTAAAATATATTTTTGTAATACTCAGATTTTTCATAAATCTTAGGCTTCATCATGTAATATTCATATTCTAATTGTTTTATGAGGTTTGTCATATCATTCCAAAATTAGTGATAATAAGCGCTTGAGTTGTTAAATGTGGAAAAAGAAAAATGTAACATTTTCATTGAGTTGAATAAGAATTATGTTCATAAAGTGAGTTTTTACCCAGTTGTTTTTTAAAGAAAGAGATTATTGTTTATACACTGATGGAAAATAAAATCTCAACACCAAGTTGTGCTAGATAAACAGAATTTCAGAGGCATATTTGCTCATCTGAAAAAAGACATTTATTCATATTTTACATTAGACAATTAAGTGTGGTACCACTATGAAAATGAAAATCATGTTTGCTTTAAATATGCATAGTATGCTTTATTTATATTCTGAATTGGATGTTCTGAGTGAGGTTTGAGTTAAGACTGCCACCTTTTTGAATTTGAATAAAGTTGTGTAATAGGACTACAGGAAGGTGGATTTTCTGTTCATGTTATTGCAGGAAGACTTAGTAGAGATGTTATCCGCTGTGCATGTGTTTTGGCAGTAGTAGTCATAAGAAAGTACTGTCTCAAGAAGGCTGGATTGCAGCCACACCTGTCACTACTCAAAGGGAAGACCTCTGTATTTGCTTCAGGTCTGAGGCACAGTGCACTGCATATGCCATTCAGATTTTTGTTGCCCCCATAGTGATGCAGTGAACTGTAACAAATTGATTACTTGGGAGATAGACTATGAGCGAGGTGCTCTATAGTGGCCATATCACTAACTCCATATCATTAACATCTACGACTTCAATGGCGTTAAACTGGTGTTCACTGGAGGTGAGAGTGGAAATCTGTTGCGTTCTCAGATGAGAGCCATTTCTGCCTTGGTGACAGTGATGGCCGCATGGTGGTTAGAAAAATGGCAGGTAAGTGATTGGAACCAAGCTGTCCAACCAAGATTGGCACCAACCAATGTGTGTCTACAGCACATGTAGACAGACACATTGGATATATACCAGGAGGTATGATGTGGGGAGCAGTTTCCTATGATAGCAGAAGGACTCTCGTCATTATCCCACACATCTTGACAGCAAATATGTATGTCAGCCAAATGATTGCATTGTTGGGCTGTATTCTTGATCAATATTCTGGAGTGCTTTTTCTGTCAGGAGAATGCTGCCGTCACCTTGTGTACTGTACAGAGAGTTGACGTGTTGCCTTGGCCTGTGAAGTCGCTCAATTTTTCTCCCATTGGAGCACATATGGGATATGACTGAACAGCATTACCCACATTATCCATAATTCAACATCATTCACAACTAGCATAGATTGTTGCTGATTTAACTGATAAAGTGAAACATGGATGGAACTCTGTCTGAGAAAATGATGTTTGATGCCTGTATGACACAATGCATGTGTGTTTGCATGCTTACATTGAACATCGTAGCAACTATAGTGGTTATTAATGTACCCTATTGCATATTTTAACCTGTGACCTTGAAACATTAATCAAATGAATATGTTACTGAGACAAATGTTTTGCCTACATTTCATTTCTCTAAACTGATTTCTTTTTGTTGTTGACATTTCATTCTGCATCAGTGCATATTACTGTAGTTAAAAGAAAATCTCTACTTTATTTCTAGCTTCTGAAGCATCTTCAAATATATCACCATCTCTTTTCTGTCAATCTAATCTTATTATTATTATTATATAGATAAAAATATACGGAAATGAACAAAACATGAATTTAATGTATTGTAAATTTTTTATTTCAATCTTTAATGTATTATGTGTATTAATTAATGTATTTATCTGCAGGTACTCCACTCGGACAAAACACTTTGCAGTGTGTTCTGAGCGAACGTTGTGATGGAAACAGAAATATATTTCATGCTGCTGTCACAACTTGCTTCCCAACATCAAACAATAAAGATTCCGATTTTGGAGGTAAAGTTTGATTCAATACTTATTATTTGGTTTGTATTTTAATTTTATTTAGAAGCATAGTGTAATAGAACACAATTTTTCAGATTAAATATTTTATTCATAAATAAAAATTTTTCATCATTTCAAATATATATTTAAATGCTGTAATTGAAATTTGTAGGTAATAAGTTCTGAATACCAGTAAACTAAAAAACACACTGAAAGCTGCTATTGTTTACCAGTAAACAGGAATATATTAATTTTAAAATCTTAATATTTAAATTTTTCTCACATTGA
>KK118845.1:109098-148454 GCA_000611955.2 Stegodyphus mimosarum
ACAGTACAGAAAAAAAACCACTGCAGAAAACTGAAATAAACTTAAAAAAAATCTTTAATTACATTTCTTGTGATATTTCTCAGGATACCAACATCTTGAGAAGTGCAGAAAAATAATATGTTTCTGAGATAGATACTGAGCAGTTTAGTAAAGCGAAAATAAATAAATTAAGAATATTGGATTAAACTGCTTATTAAATAAAATAAAATAAAGACTGATAAACAATATGCAGATATGAAATAAAAATACCAAAATGAAGAATTGTAATATTATGTACGTAAAAACAAAATAAGAGAAAAAAACATTAGAAACAAGTAATAATTACTGACAATAGCTAGAACTATGCAGCACGTGGATGCAGTCCGAATCCCGGTGAAAGATAAATTTAATGGCCAAACATTTTTGAAGGGGCAACAAATTGGGTATTCTCCAAATAATGCCACTGATATATAAGCATATAGGCACATGGTGGACTGTAATTAAATTCTGGAAAGCATAAAATTCTTCAACCCGCAAAAACACTAATAACAAAAAATAAATAATAAAAAAATACATGTAAAATGAAACTAAGCTATTTGATAAATGCAAGTCAATTCACTTTGGAAACTTAAAAAAGTCGCACAGCATGTGGTGAATATTTCTTGTGAATAATGCAGTTTGAATTTCTAAAAACAAGTATAAGATAAAAAAAATTGTTAAGCAGAACAAAAGTGAAAAAAAGGGGAGGGGGCAATTTTAGGGTGAAATAAGTTTGAAAAACTTTCTTAGTAGAGATGATTTGGTACTCAAAAACAGTGGAAAGCAATTTAGAGTAATTTTAATAATTGTAATTTTTAAAAAATAATTCTTAATAAATCAATTTTACAAATAGTATATCTCGGAGATTTCATAAATTAAACATGAATAATTACAAAACTTTTTTAAGGAGTGCAAAATCCTTATATGTAATTATGTTGAAACATGCTTTTCTCATGCTGCAAAAAGTTTGGTAATCATCATTGTGCATGCTTTTATAAACTTTGTGTACCCTATGGTTGCAGTCAGATAGTGTTGTGCAGGAATTAGATAGTGGCAGAAGTTGAAATCAGAAGAATCATCTTAAAGTGAATAGAACTAATTTTCGGTGACTGTCTAAGGACTTGAATATGAAATAAGGCTATTAGTTTGTAAAAGATTACATTTGATTATTTGAATGTGGCTGAATATGTTAAGTTCTTAAAATTCTGCTCTTAAAGTATGGTTTATGAAACTACTTTGCAAAAATATTCTTTTGCTGAGTGGCTAAACTATTGTTTTAAGAAATTACTGTATAAAAATAGTCTTATACTATGCAGAGAGTCTTTAAAGATGAAATAATTCCCCCCCCCCCATTTCTGAACATAAAAGTCAGTTGTCATTTCTAATCAACCTCTTTAAAATCTTGGTATATTTTGTTCATAACCTTTTATTTAGTAAATAAAATTAATGCAGTGATTAATTTTGCAATCAGATTATGTAAATACTGAAATAATTAAGTGAAATTTTTTTTATCATTGTTTGATTTTAAAATATAAAACTCAGATAGTGTTGAATGTTTAATTATTATCAAAGAACCTTATTAAATAAATTATTCAAAGTCATACTTCTTTTTCTCTATTTTATGCAGATTACACGTGTAGAAAAAACAAGAATGAAAATTCTGAATGTATGTATTTGTTAAAGATTTTAAAATATATGTTGTTAAAATTCAAATAAAAAAAATCTTGGTTTACACTCTAAAACCACATTAAAACATTGCTAAGATCTCTTCTGATTTTACTTTGGAGAATCCCAGGTTTTCATTACATCTTCCTGTAGATCATCGAAGTAATGAAACTTGAACTTCACAAACTTCATTCCCCACTGCTAGTGATTTTCAGCATTATTTTTCTTATTAAATTTTATTTGATCTGAATTGTCTTAATCTCAAGTAGATATTTTCAGAATCTTTAAATAGTTAATATTTGTATTTAATTTTGTTTTACTTCAAGAAATGGTACTTCAGTATGTTTATCTGCACATTAGATTATACATTTATTATTAATTTTATTTTCAAATTTTTAAGAAATGCCTTAATAAGTATAAACTTATTTCTTTTCCACTAAAGATTTTCTCCAGTAAAAAATATAAGAAAATTTCAAAAGGAAATTAGCTAAAAAGCATAAAATTTAAAATATCTAATAGTTAATTACTCCCTTTGTCCAAAAATATGATATGCATTTTGAGAAAGTTGTTAGGATTAATGAGGCTGTATCAGAAACATCAACAGAGTAACTAGGTGTGACTTAAAGTTGGAATGCAAGGGTTGTCAGTGCTAGGGAGGAGGTGGGTTGCAAGTGGCTGGTGTGAAAGGGAAAATTTAATGAGGCTAGACAAATTCAATGAAATTTGACGATGCTAAACAAAGAGCTCCATCAAGCTTGGAAAAGCAAATGCTTCATCGCTAAGTTATGTTTATTGATTCTGTTACGCTACCAAATCAAAATTGCAAACCTTTTTTTACCCTATTGGAAAAACTGCTATATGGCCCTGTGTTTATCAAGAATTGACTAAGCAAAGCTCGAGAAATTCATATGAAGGAACATTGTAGAGATTGATAATCTGCTTTAGATAATCAACTCAAAGAACTGATTCACTTTACTGAACCAATTTTTTAACAGTTCATCAAGAGCTGTTGTTGGAAAGGTGATAAAAACTTGATTCTTATAAATGTAAACACTAGCAGTCTTTCCTTTATTATTTAACCAGAAAGATCTCTGACCTATATTTTTTGTGTGTTGTATATGTATATATGTGTGCTTTTAGCTTGCTTTTGTTCCATCTAGTATTTAAAAAACAAAACATTAAATAAACAGATGTATCTCAGTGAAACTGATCACCCCTGTTGGCAAATGGATGGCATTTTTCCCCCAGATCTGGCAGTGCCAGGACTTAAAAGAGAAGGGCTAGCTCATAGACCTTTTCCCCCTGAAACAGGCTGTGGGGAGTGATGACGTAGCCACGATGACACTGAGCGCGGAGATGCAATTCACAACATAGAAATTAGCGTTTTAAATTTGAAGAACCAGCGTTTTAAATAAGCTGTGTGTGAAAGATAGATACAATTTGGAAGAGACAATGTTACTGCAGTGTGCATTTTACATTGAACATTAAAAAATTTAATAATACTTACTCAATTTTAAAATAACAGACAAAATGCGCTACTCTTAAGCATAAAGGTCCTATTTTTAATTTGCAGGGATTTATTTTTTCTTTACATGCCTATTTATTTCTAATCATTTATTTATCTGCATGTTAACTAAGAGAACTCTACTACTGCTTCTAAGATAACTATAATAACAGCTATTTAAAATTAACCAAAAACAACCTTAAATTGGCATAGTTTTAAACATGTATGGTTATATATGGCAAAATTTCTGTTAATCTAAGTTTGAGTTTCAGCCTAATTGTAAATTTTACATTGGCATATTTTTCTCCCGATTCAACATAATAACAGATATTTTTTTAAATAATTTTGTAACTTAGGCTTTCATCATATTACATTTAAATAAATACATGTAAGATTGTTATCTTAATTTAGACAAAACAACTTTACTCGCAGTACCTAAAACATTATTTAATTTTTCAAAAGTGGGGATTAAGGAGACAAGTCTTCTTATGCCAATTACTTTAATATTATACTATTATATTTTATCTAGAATGCTAAGCTAGCACAAAATCGAATTAATAATAACACAGGATACAATAAAAATAACTTAATAAAATTAGTTCTTATTTGAAATATGCTTTATGCTATTAACTTCTAAAATGTCATCTAAAAATATTTCAAATCAAAACATATTATATATGCTTACTTGTACAGTCGCAATTCAACTACAAGCTGTTGAAATATTATTTATTGGCTGCCACATTCGAAGCAATCCACTTTTTTGCCTTTTGGGTTGCTTTTCTTTGGGAAAAAACATATGCATTTCTATTTAAGAAACGTATTCTAATAAAAGTTCGCACTCTGCAAAATAAACGAATTGCTTCTCTGTTAACTTCAGGATAATGTTTCTCCAGTTTATTAATTAAAGAGCCAATTACATGCTTCCCTTTGTAGTAAGTTGTACCATGAACTGCACAAAATATTTTTTCGAACTCGTAAACTGTATTCATCCATGAATGGGAAGGTGTAGTCAAACCTCCTAAGGACAATAATTTAATCCATTCTGAATTAAATATTGGTTCATCAGCACTATTTTTAGATATTGTTCCCAATGACGGGTCTTTGTCTCGCACACGGTAGGCAATATAACCTGCAACATATGTTAATGCTTCTTTTTCGGCGGTCGAAAATTGTCTGGCGGAATTCAATTCTAATTCCCAAGCCATAGGAGAAGGTTCCTCTATGAAATCCAAATCCAAATCATCAATAGTATTTAATGGAAAAGCATCTTCCTCCTCAGTTTTCAAAGCCATTTCAAGTAGTTCTGATGTTAAATATGAATCAATATTTCTGCTTTCTTTAGTCGTGCACACTTTTGAAGATAATTTTGGCAGCTTATTAGCGAGTATTAATTGCTTTAAGCGGCGTATAACTTCACTAGGTGATGGATGGTCATTAAACCTACCAAGCCCTCGAATCTGACTAAAGAGACTTTCAAGTGCATCCTGAGTTAATCTAGATGTTAAAATATATTTAGCATCATACGATGATTTTAGATCCTGGTGTAGGCCAAAAAGAGAATTTATTGAAATTATTATTCCTTTTTGGAAAGGCAGCATGTTGGATTTTCCCTGAACTCTTAATCCACCAATGACTTTCTTCATTAATTCCAAAACTTGAATTTGTTTTTCATGATGTTCATTTAATCC
The DNA here is from genome assembly GCA_000611955.2 of Stegodyphus mimosarum. NCBI lineage: Eukaryota > Metazoa > Arthropoda > Arachnida > Araneae > Eresidae > Stegodyphus > Stegodyphus mimosarum. The sequence continues at coordinate 113,974 of KK118845.1, forward strand.
AAATGCTGCTTTAAGTATTTTATCTGAAGGAGGGTATGGCTTGGTACTATTCATAATATCGAAAAAACTGTCGATTAACTCAAAGAAGTCAGATGCTTTTTGATTTCCTGTGAGGTGGAGTATACCTTTCGCGGTAGTTCTTGAAAATAATGTTTTCGCTGGAGCGACTTTCTGTCTCTCGTTTCCCTTGACCATTAAATAATTTGGTTTTAGTTTGTGACACAATTTAATTTCTCCTGAATCTCTATTTAAAACCTCTTTAATAATATCAACATTTAAAACAGTTCCATCTTCTAAAATAAATCCTTTATCTAAAAAGTGGTTTCTCAGTAATTTGAGGCAGTGCGCTAAATCTGCAAAAACCCATATTTTTTTCGTTTGCAATACTGGATTTGGAAACTCAGAACTATTGATCGAAATCTGTAACTCTTTCCACAAAGTACTAGATCCTCCTAAATCAGACACTATTGCTTTCACTTCTACTCCAGATGACTGAATATGTCTTATGAGTGAAAAAAGAAGTTCTTTCTTCATTGGAGTATTAAAATCAAAAAATATTGGTTGTTTCCACTGCGAAATGAGACCTCTGATTAAAACAAACGGCACTTTTTGAAAAGGACCAAGTATTTGGTCCAGTTTAGAGTCATAACAGAGTTTAGAATGTATATGCATTTCGTCGAAACTGAGAATGCATATTTTTTCTACAGAATTCAAATATTCGCATCTTTCCTTCATTACAGCAAGAACATCACTCTGAATTCCTGGGCTACATGAAAATTTAGCGCACCGTCTCTTTAATGTGCTAGTGCTAGGTAAAGGAATACCCATTTTTTCTTTCCGAAAATCGTAGCTTTTAGAGGACAGAGCTCTTATGACAATACAGCATGAAATATCTTCACTAGTACACCTGATTTTTTCCTTCTTTTCTAGCAATGCGTTAATCTGCGTCTTTGTAAAAATATGCTTTAGGCGTTTTTCCAAATTCTCCGATCTGTGCTGTTTTTTCCTAAATTTTGCTGTTTGGGATTTAAATTTTTTAGTTTCCGATACAAATTTCTTTCTAGATGTCGTCCACCTTTTTTGTCGCTGAGCAAACATTCTAAAATTTTTCTTTTCTCTATTTTTCAATATTTTATTACAATTTTCTAAGAATATAATTTTGTTCTTCAAATTATCAATGCATTCTTGTTTATCTTTACAATTAGGGCATTCAGAGATATTGTCACTTACGACATTGTCGTTTGTGAGTTTTATTTCCAAATCATTCACATCTGATTTATTATTGTCAGCTTCAATTTCGTTCTCGGCCTCAAAATAAATTTTCTTTGGACTTAACTCGTGTAGTCTTTCAAAAGCACTCTGCATTAGTTTTCTTTTCAAATGTCTCCGATTTCTCGATGTTATTTTGTTTACATCACACGATAAATTTACTTTCGACACAGCATTGCATTTCAACAGTTTCCTTTGTGGCAATCCAAGCAAGCGATTTCTCATATCATCTTCATAATCACTGCACAGAAAATGTTCGCTGCAAATTCTTGCGTTTTTCACATTAATAAAATCTTGTCTTCGACATTTATGTATCCATTCTTTCGTCAAAATCAAATTGTCCTTTGGGAAAGCATGAAATACAATATCTCTTCCTTTCGTATTTCTATAAGTGTTACGGCACGTTGCTACAGCACAAAAAGCCATATTACATAAAGGATACTTTAAATGCAGAATTTAAAAGGAAAACTGAGTAAAACTATATATATACATATATATACACGATTTATTTTAAATATTTGCATTATTAGAAAACAAATATGTATGATTAAAATTAATTTGAGATATGCGACATCCAGAAAATCGTCTCGCAAACTGAATGAAACTACAGTTTTAAACGGGCGAAATCAGAGCAGGTGCATAACAGTGACGTCAGATTACTACCAGTTAACCCCCTCCATGAGGCTCGCGTCGGCGAGGAGTCGAACAAAGGAATGACCTAGCCCTTTCTATTTATCCCTGTGGCAGTGCAAGGATCTGTTTAAAATACATAGATTATAGGAAGTAGTTCCTCATATTCCCAGCTTTCAATGCTCAGACACTAGTCTCAGATCTTGGTCCTTGGAGTCCTGATTATTTGCACGCTCTTGCTCTAGCTGCAATTCTGATTCAGGCTCTTGTGAAGTCTTGATTATTTGCTCTTTTCGCTTTCTTGGAACTGTTCCTTTGAGTTTCATTTTGGTTCTCTAAATACTGTGTCATAGTATGGCTATGTATATTAGGTATTACTTTTTTTAACAATATTACTGTAATATTTATGTAAAATAATAAATTATATGATTATTTATTTACTTATTTTACTAACGTCTTATAATCTACAGCTGTGAATTTCTTTTTATTCGCTTTAGAATTAGTACATATTTATAAACATAAACTATCTATCTAGTATATTTTTTCAAGGTATCTGTGTAATGTATTTTTCAAGGTTGTAGAACAAAATGTGGATCCTCCTGAATATAAGTACCTCGAATGATATTTGGTATAATTTTGTCAAACTGTTTGTTTAACTGAAAGGTTTTAGATTTTAATTTGCATCCAAAGGGGCTTTCCCCCCACATTTTATGTGTTACCTTTATTTATTAAATATCATGGTTTTCGTACTTAAACTATAAAATTCAGTTCAAGAGCAATATCGCAAAATAATTTTAAAATGAGCATATATTTTTAGAATTTCCGATACACAGTCTCACATGCTGGAGGTAAAAATGTTTTTTCTGTACAACGTTGCCATTGCTCTCTTTGAAATAGTTTTGTTAATAAAAAAATCATTAAAATTTTACAAAATATGAAATTGATAATAAAATAAATTCCAAATTTGGGCTTCCAGATGCCCGTATTCGGGTGGAAACTTTCAATATTCAAAATTTGATGACCCTAAGTACAGTTGTTTTATCACAACGCGAGAAACATACATACATTTATGCAGATTCGCCATTATTTAATTTCTTTAAATATAATACTGGGTGAAAATATTTGGTGGCAACAATTTGAAAAGTTAAGCAATGCTTTTAGTGAATCAATGCAAAATGACAAAATGAAATTAGTCCTTCTGGACAAATTCCCCCTTTTAACTAGTAATGTAATCTTTAAAAACAATGAGTTTAGTTTTCATTATTTTTTAACTTTAAGCATTTTTTATTCCAAAATTTTATTGTTATTCTATGTAGAAAGATTTTTTAGATGACCTCAAAAGTACAGTTGAAAGAAATCAGTCCAGGGAGTGAACGGTTTGGTTGATTCCAGCGATCCCACACCTTGTTCAATTCTTTCTGCTTTTCCCCTATCTTTGCACACTGCTTTTTATCCATGCCTGTTTCGAACGCATTCATCAGAGCCATTGTTAGTGAGCATGAATTGTTAAAAAGAAATGATTCTTCACTTCAGTGTCAAACGGTTCCAATCTGATTCCTTAAAGGAGTGGTTTTGCCCATCTCTAGAGTATTGGTAACATGTGAGGGCAACCTGATAAGTACTTAGCCTACAAAAGGAAAACGAAAATTTTGGAAAAGTCTCGATTTATTTCTCAACATAGTTTCCTTTCAACTCTATACACTTGACCCAGCAATGCTCCAACTTCTTTAACCCGTCTGAAAAATATGTTTTCTGGAGGTCTGCAAAGTAGGTCTCCGTGGCGGCAATAACCTCCTCATTCGACTCAATTTTCTGCCCAGCGAGTGACTTTTTTCAAGTTTGGTAACAAAAAGAAGTCACACGGGACCAAATCTGGAGAATATGGTGAATGTGGCAGCTGTTCATAGCCTAATGTGACCAGTTTGACCATGGTGACGTCGGAGGTGTGAGCCAGTGCGTTGTCATGGTGGAAGAGCACTTTTTTCTTTGCCAAATGGGGCCATTTTTTCTGCAATTCGAGGTCGAATCGGCCCAATAGTTCGGCATAGTAAAGCCCTGTGACCGTTTTGCCCTTCTCCAGATAGTTGATGTACGTAGATCACACCTTGTGAATCCCAGAAAACGATGGCCATCACCTTTCCGGCCAATGGGACAGTCTTTGCCTTCTTCGGAGTACATTCGCCGGGTAAAGTCCACTGTTTCGACTGTTCCTTGGTCTCTGGTGTGTACCAGTGAATCCATGTTTCGTCAGCGGTCACGAAACGACACAGAAACTCCTTCGGATTGTGCTTAAACAGTGTCAAACACTGCTCTGAAGTGGTCTCACGGATGCGCTTGTTGTCCGGAGTGAGCAAACGCGGCACCCATCGAGCCGACAGCTTTCTCATGCCCAATATTTCATGCAGAATATGACCCACGCGGTCTTTTGAGATGCCTACTGTCTCAGCTATCTCGTGCACCTTTAATCGGCGGTCTACCAATACGAGATCGTGGACTTTTTTCACGTTATCCTCCGTGGTAGCCGTTTTTGGGGCACCTGGGCGTGGCTCATCAAAAACTGATGTGCGACCACGTTGAAACTCGTTAAACCAATTTTTTTGCGGTCGTCATTGAAGGAGAAGAGTCACTGTGCACAGCATCCAAGCGCTGTTTGATTTCGTTGTACGATTTCCCTTCCAAAAACAAGAATCGAATCACCGACCAATATTGCTCTTTTTCCATTTTTCTAAAATCCGTGGACACGCCTGCCTCTACACGTGGTCAAAACAAAACTACAAATCCAATATGGCTGAAATTTTGACAGTAGCCGTCTACAAGGATGTACTACACAATAATAAATTTCTCTTACGATAGTGGCGGTGAGGTTAAGTACTTATCGGACTGCTCTCGTAAAATGTAGAGTCCACATGGAGGAAGTTCCTGTAATGTTCTTCATATTAATAAGGTCAAGCTTCGTCGTGAGGAATGACTACCAGCTATTGTCATGAGGAATGGTTACCTCAGGAAGCCTTGGAAAAGGCTAGGTTTCACATCAATTTAACTCCATTTATACACTTAGTGAACATTAATTAGTTTTAAATAGGTACCATAATTTCGGACAAAAATAAATTCTAAATATATACCATACGTACGGATGCAGGGAGTAGTAATAGACTTTAAATCAGCGTCATATTATAAATAGTTTAATAACTGAGAATCATGTATCAGAAAGTCATTTTAAATAAGTTTGGTTTTTGAAAGGGGTGTTACCATGCAGTTGATAATGTTTTGAAAATTCCTGATTTTTGCTCAAGAACTTCCCAATTTTTCTTTTTTCAAGATTGACAGCTATGCCGTACCTTTCACTGGTGGCTCTCACATCTGTCAAATGAAATCTGAATGAATGTCTTGATTAACTTCACCTTTTATTTGTTGTTTCAAATAGTGTTTCTGAACTTTTGATAATTGATGTCTGGATGTATGACAGATTAAAGAACTTCATGGTGTTTCACTTGCAATGTGATCTTGTGGGAATATCTATAGCTTCACTAATAGCAAGGTGCTTTTATGCTGCAGATTATTGTTGATTCTAGTTTTGTTCCACTCTGTTACTGAGTTTGCATGTTCCAAGAAGTATTTTGACAAGGCTGGTGTGTCCTGTTTGTTTATTTTTGCTGTATCAATTTATACAGTATATAAATATCTTACATTTATCAGTTCTTACTAATAATTTTATACATTCTGAATCAATGTGTCATGTTTCTGTTTTTGGTTTCTTATCATGGACAGGTATAATATATACACCTGATGCGACTGTTATGTTGATATCCATTTTCCCCCTTTAAAACAGTTTATAGAGAGATATGGCTATGCATTATGATAAGTTTATATCTATATCTTTTGAAAACTGATGCCAAAGGGGGTTAGTAGAGCAGTGTTTCAATGAATTTACCTGTTTGATTGTTTTATCAATAACTGCGATTATTTCTGAGTCTTCAGTTTGTTCATGATAAACTACAGTATGAAATATATAGTAGTTTTTAGATGAAAAGATCCAATAATTAAGTGCTAATATTAATTTTTTGTTAATCGTAAACTGAATGCTAATTGTTTGTCTACAGAAGTGCTATCAAGATAAAATTGTACTTCAGGATTAATACCAGAACTTCAAAGACAATAAGAAAATCCTTACAGTAGTAGAAGAAATTTCATTTAAATTAATATATCAAGCAGTGAGACCAGAAGTCAGAATGGCTAATTTAGAATTCAAAGCCAATATTTCATACCGAGGTTTGAATGCTATTATTACTATGTTACATATTTTCGCTAGTCTGTCAAAGAAAATGGTTACTGAAGGAGAAATGGAACAAAAGGATGGAATTATGGAACTTCTAATCAACAATGATGCATATAGGTAAATACACTGAAAGTGTCAAAATGTCATCAGCCTCATGCAGACTGAAATTTTTATGCATAATAAAAAGTTCCCTTCCCAAAACCCGTAATATTGCTCAGAAATAGAAAATAGTGCCAAACAAATTATTGAGAGTATAAAACTGTTAGAACATAGCGGATTTTCATGTGCCTGTTCTTAGGATCAAAATCGCTTTGTCATCTACCATGTGCAACATTAGAGATGTTACCAGTAGTAATAAATTATATAGTGTATTCTGCAGCATTGTAAAGTATCTTAAAATGAAATATTACCTTAATAATAATAAGCATGATCCTGATTATAATACATCATGAATTTTCATACTAATCAAAATAGATGAAGAAGGTTATCCAGTGACCCTTTGGTAAAAAGTAGATTCTCACACTCAGGCAAATTCCTGTTAAACTATGTTCCACTTTCATAAAGGACAAACAATCAACTATTCATTCTACAAGTTAATTCAATACTCTTTATTTAAAAAGTAATCAGTCCCAACAATACCTTGCCTCACTAGTGGGCAAGTGGTTCAGATCATTAAATATTGGTAGTTTGACTTGCTGCAGGGTCTTGACTCCAGGTGAATGGCCTGGCTGCTTGGTTGCTTTTTGTGGGTTTCTCCGTGTGTAATGTGAATACAAGCCAGTTTCTCTCAGAACATTTCCCACAGATCATTGGAATTACTGCAAAGTCATCTGTCCTCTCACGTAAATAACTCATGTGGCTTTGCCCCATTCAGATAATGTAACTGAACCCATTGATATCATTTTTACTATTTCTGTCCTTCCTTTTGTTTGAGCCCCAAAAGATATGGGTGAAAAACCTTGATTGAGCTACTAATAACTGCACCCAACACTGTCACTTAAAAACTGCACTCAACACTGTCGCTTAACATTAATGAAGCATTCCACGTAATCTGCAGCTAATAAAATTTTACAGTATTTACGTGAAAAGCAAGAAGAATTCTTTATGGGAGCTACAGTGTTTGCCATTTTTGGCAAAAATTATGTGCAACACATAGAGAATTGTGTTTTTATTGTTGTAAATTTTTTTTTATTTATATTATTTCCTAAGTTTGGATAATATTTGAAACTTTGAGAAAGGATCTGAACATGCATAGGACTTTTATTTTGTCTAGAAAATTCTTTTCTTTGAAAGCATCATTTCTTTTTGTTGTACTGTTTCTGTAGTAACATAATTAAAAATTTTTTATAAACGATAGACTTTTAATTCAAATTTAGCCATTCTGCTTTTCAGGGCTCGTATTAGTTGATGCATTAATATGAATGAAGTTTCTGTTAACATCATAAAGATATTCAATACTTTCTTATTATCTGTGCTCCCACCAAAAAGACATGAATTCATTGGAAAATTTGGAGAGCATTCAGGAACTTGATGGTGGCTGCATGGGCGTTTTCGTGGTTTTCCCCATGTGTAACGTGTATACGAGCCAGTTTCCCTTAGAAAGTCCTCCACGAAGGCATCCCTCCTTTAGGCAGATAGCTCTCGTGTGCTTTGCCATAATTGAATAACCTAACCTAACAGGAACTTGTTGGTGACTAATTTGTCATCAAGCTAGTGATGAGAGGAAGCAGTCATTTTCAAAATCTTCACACATTAAGAAATTCAGACACAAGCAGTCAATCAATTAAGTTAAAAAAGCAACAAAGATCAGTAATGAAACACTTACCATTTTTGAGAAATGCTTCCTTTTTGAACTGTTTGTTATACCCATGCAGAGGGTGATCAATTTTCACATAAGAAAACACCGAAGATTTGCACAAACCTAGCATCTGTTACTATTCAGCATTATGCATCAGCCGAAACAGACATATGCTAGACACATACCTGGGTTACCTTATAAATGCTTTTTGGAGATATTGTGAGTTGCAAAATAACTAGTTTGGTGACATGCTCCTTTAACTCACGAAATTTTGTTTTACAACTTTTTGGCAGAGGTGAGGATAATCAGAAAGCACTAGGTTTTCTTGCTGCATCTGAAGTTATGGGGTATTAATCTTGAGTGCTGTAGATACAGTCTTATATTGATAACATTTCTGTGGAAAATTAATCAGCATAAAATTTGTAATTAACAAAGAAGTTAGTAATAACTGTCATTTTCTGAATCTTATTTGAAGAATTGCATTACACTTCAAATTATGGTCTGCCATAATTTGGCCAGCAACACAGTAAGTTTTTTGTTTGTTTGTAAAAGTTTATTTGCTGTTGATACAACAACCAAACAGAAGTTGATTCATTGGGACTTGCTCTGCTATTTTATTACCCAATGTAACCACTAAGTTTTCACATAGTCTGGATTTAAATTTACTGTAATTCCAGCTCCATCAGTTTGGAAATTATTAAGAGCGGACAGATTGGATTCCATTGCACTATATACATCAGGCATATATACCGTCTCCTTGCACATTGAAACAAATAGTGAAACTCAGTATATGGTTTTTCATCTGGAAAATTGTCAATATGAACTGGCAAACATAAGAAAGATATTTATAAATTTTCTATTATTTGATAGAACAAAGAAAATTCCACTTTCTTTGTAAAATAATCCTTTTAACATTCAGACTCAGTAACTGAATGGAGCAAAATTAGAATCATCAGTAAACCCCAGCACAAAAGTAGCTGTAAAATTAGAAACCTTACAATGTAGAAATTGTCACAACATCATGCTGTAATAGATACATTATTTTAATCTTTCATGTATGTGAACAAACCATACACAAAATGGCAACCCCCCCAAAAAAGGTGATCTTATCCAAGCCATCTATTATTTGGATTTCATCTGGAGAAAAGCTGATGGGCCACTTGTGAAAGCTCCAACCTTAGCAGTGTTTTAGTATGGTTTTATAGTGTAAACATGAAATTATTTTATTAATATGTATTTCTGTATTTAATATGGTAAGTTCTTGATATAAGTTTTTATATCATCTTTCTTATTTGATTGCCTTTGTCGTCGTCGTCGTCTTCTTTTTTTTATTTATATTTTTTTTCTGAAAACCTTCAGTGGAAACAAGTGGAAGTGCAAGCCTGGAATCATTAGATTTATTAAGTGGAACAGTTGCAACCAGTGGAAATGGCCTTCCTTCACGCAGGTTTTTTATGTTTGCTTCATTTGTCGTGAAATGTACAGTTACTTTAATGCAAAATTTCTTGCATTTTTAAATTGTGGAGTTATATGAAGTTATTCTTTTTTTTTTCCTCTCTCTCTCTCTCAGTGTCACACTTCGAGAAATTATGCGTAGAGCAACATCAGCAGCCCGCAACCTTGCTGGTTTTGAAAACCGAGATCAGGATGTTGGGATTCCTACTCTGGGATGGCCTCCAGAACCTACAGATTCAGCTGCTGGTTAGGTTTTATTCTGCCATATTTTAATTTGCATTTGAAGCATTTCATTTTTAAGGAAAAAGTAAAATTTTACTTTTCCTTGAGGGATCCTTCCTTTTTAAGTAAAACTAATACCATATCAGTGTGTCCTTCAGGCAGACAGAAAGCACTCTAAATTCACCTTTCCCCAAACTTCCCTTGAATACTAACTTCTTTCTACCTCATTTGAATACATGTGCACTAACTTATTTGTATTCTGGCAAGAAAGCGCAAGTTGATATCAAGAGCAGTAGTAAAGGCTACTTCAAAATAAAATTAATTGTTAAGTAAATTACATAAATCCCTACAAGTCGTTCCTATATAATTAGACAAAGTAATCCCCCCCCTGCTAGATGCAGGATAGAAATTAGAAGTACTTTCTTACTTCCAAGTCTGATTCTATCTCTTTGGAACTCTTTTGATTTGCAGCACCAGATTTAGCACTAAATTAGAATTTAGAAATTTTACAATCTGTTTAGTCTCAAAAATACATGGAGAGTATGGCTTTCAACAGAAATATGTATAGAGATATGTTTTCCAAATGAATATTTATAAAGTGCATAAGATTTTATGAACTGCTTCAAAACTAGACAGAAATTAAATTTATAGTGAAAAAAATACATTTACAAATATAACAATTTGCTCCCAATCTGATATTTTGTAGCTGATTGGTAAATGTAAACAAAATTTGTTTTGTTTTGCATTCTGTAGGATTTTATCATGTTTTAATTTACTCTAGTCTGTTGATTGATATTGAGTGAAAAAGAAACCAGCTGTCAAAAGAAGTAGTAGTTTTTCAATTCTTCATGAATTTGCAGTTCTTAATTTTTTTTTTTTTGAAAAACTGTTTGTTTCATTATGATTTGCTATACTCTTCTGACAACCGATTTTCTTCAGACTAATAGTTTGTTATGGCCTTTTAAAGTAATTTAAATTTTGCTGTATACTCTTGTATACTACTGTGGCTGAATAGGCTTCTGCAGATTTGACTGATGTCTGGCTTGCATTATGCAGCTCTTGGTAATTTTAAACATAATAGTACTATTCATCTGCTTGTCATGAATACCATTAATGTGTCTTTGCTAAGCCATTATCACACGATAGTTAACAATTAGTTTGAAAATCTGGAATGCTAACGAGTGTTTCAATTCAACCTTTTAAATATTGCAAATATTGCTGTGAATTAAGCTGTTATATCTCTTAAATAAGGTACTAATATCTTTGTGTCGCAAAAATAGCTCTTGTCAATATACCTATGAGAAGAGTCCATAGTGAGTTTGGGAATGTTTTTTTTTGGGGGGGGGGTGAATATTGGCTACGAGAAAGACAAAACAGTGTTACAATATATTGTCGTTTTAATCAAGAAATTAATGTGAAAAATAGGTTATTATTACCAAATATAAATGCCAAAGCAGAATTTACATAGTTAAAATTAACCAAAATAGTACCCTAATCTTCACTTATGAAGTTCATTATATTATTAGAATGAAGTAGAATGAGAAAACAAGTTTAAAATGCATCCAACAAGAATTTTTTTTATGAAGTTGTATAATTTTAGCTTCATTTTTATTGATTAAAACTGTATACTTCCACAGAATTAAACTTAGGAGCTTCTTGAAGTTGCAGAAATCAATGATATTCTAGTGATTGCTATCCAGGAAACAAAGTTAAATAAAAAATACCGCCCTGAAAGTTAAAGGATGTAACATCCGCAGGATGAATAGGGCATCAGGGAGTGGAAGAGGTTTGGCCTTCTTTAGTTAGAGATGTCAGAGTATTGATTATCGGTAGATCAGACTTTGGATCTCGAAATCCAAGGCATCATGATTTTTTGGAGAGAAAAACCCTTTCATGTTATAAATGCTTATCATCCTTCCAACCAAAAGCAGCTACCCTCCAATTTTTCTAAATTTGTAGATAAAAATACAATCATTCTGGGAGATCTGAACACTAAACATGCCGTCTGGGCTTGTTCTGGCAATAACGAATGAGGACAGTACATTCTGCAAATGATAGATGACAGGGGTTTTATGATTCTTAATGATGTTTTCCATACTCACACTTTCTTTAGTTATAATACGTTCTGAGGCTCTTCACATCATGATTGTCAGTACAGACATTTTCCCTCAATGCTTATGGTCTGTGCTAAATAAAATTAGAAGTTATTCTAGAATTTATGAAAAAACAGATCATTTTATCCGAGAGAAATTTTGGAACTATAAAAGGGGGACTGGGATTTGTTTGGAGATTTTGTAGACACCTAGCCTAAGAACCCTTGACTGATAATTTCAATAACAACTGGCTAAATTTCAAGGAAATTATCCTTAACAAAGCTAAGACTTGCATTCCTAGAGACAATGCAAAATGGTATAGTCCTTATTATGCACAGAATGCTCTTATTATAAGGCCTGTTCTGGAAAAGACAAAACACCTAATCGAGGCTTCTAATGAAAAGAAGAGCGCAACGAAAGCACAAGGACTGAGATTAACAAAACTAATGCCAAGATAAAGAAAAACTGCGCATTTCCTACCATGTTGAATTTATTGATGATCTTTTCAGATGGGTTAAGATCAAAATGGAAAGAAATGCGCAGTACATTGGATGCTAGAATATTTAATTCAAGACTTCGTTAAAAACATCGTTAAAGAGCAGGAACAGTTTGAAAAATGTAACTCAGCAACAGATGCAAGTGGATAAGCTTTCCCCAATGACTAAACAGCTGCCAATAGTCTTACAGCCCCATTATAAATTAACAGTGGGCTTGATTTTACATGTGAGGATAGGCCCATATTGAGATAAGAACATCAGAACTATGACATCGTAGTTCTGATCTCGGATACCTAGATTTGATCAAACACTTTTCCATAGGAATTACTTTTAGCAGTGGCCTTTCTCGATTTGATGGATTTCATGAGCAATTATTCAAAAATCTTGATCATAAAGGAAAACAAGACTATTTGACATTATTAATATCTCTTAGATTAAAGGGCTGCTACCATATGAATGGAAAAGTGCCACGGGTATCCCACTCATAAACTGGGGAAGAAGACTAGCTCCCCTGAAGGCTTCAGACCAGTTGAATTTGTATAGCATGTAAGACAATGGAGAAAATTATCTGAATTAGTTCAATTTTATTTGGACGGCATTAAATTAATGCCCAGCAATGGCTTTTGAAGGTGACACAGTACTACAGATCAAGATCTTTATTTCTGGCAAACCATCAGAGATGCCCAGAACTTTAAACCTACTAATTATTCTGTGGCTGCTGTATTAGGCCTCACAAAGCCTTCAACAGAGTTCGAAAGCATACGCTGATTATGAAACTTCATGACACTTTTAATATTCAAAGCAGTATATTGACTTATATATTGGACTTCCTGCGGCATAAATATGTAAGACTAGGGAATAAGTTAATAAAACGTTTCCAAGTCCATTTAAACTTAACCAAGGAGTCCCTCAGGGATCAGTCCTTAGTACTAAATATTTTGCTGTGTACTTAACTGATGTAGAGAGGATTCCTTTTTCTGGAATTAGAATAGGCATGTTTGAAGATGACGTTGTTCTGTGATACTTTGGCACTGATATTGATGAAATCGAACTGAGACTTAATGATCATATGGCAGATTTGTCAACCTTTGCAACAAAGCCAAAACTCCATTTTAATCCAGCTAAATCTATTCTAACCTTCTTCACTACCAGTAAGCATCTGTAGAGATATCAGCCAGAGTTGAAGCTAGGTAATCAGATACTTACCTACGAGAAGCACCCCAAATAGCTGGGATTTATTTTAGACCCTCACTATGCAAGTCACGAACATATTGAACATAGTATTATTTTGAAAATTAGAAAACAGTTCAATATTCTTAAATACATTGCAGGTAGGGACTGGGGAGCTGATGTTGGTATGCTTATAACCATGTATTTGTCATTCATCCTGTCCATTCTTGAGTTCGCATTTCAAATTTGCTGCAGTGCTTCTGATTAAAGCCAACCTAAGAAATTAAAACAAGTCCAATTAAGTTGCTACCCATATCATTACTGGTCTGAGGCATAGCTGTCCTTCAGAAGTTCTCCTTTTTGAAATTGACCTTACAACCTCTTCAATTTAGAAGACAGGCTGCCATTGTGAAATAATATAACAATCTTTCTATTTATAGCCAACATAACAAAACATGAGTATTACTAAATAAGTGGAGAAACCATCAAAAAATAAAGCAAAACAGTCTTTTCAGTAAATCACAGTCTCTGCACTTACCTAATTGTGACGTTGGACCCCCACCCTGAACATTTTTGCATAAATCCCTCAGAGGGACTCCAAAGGATTCACTTTCGCTTTAATCTTTCTTCTCCTGTCAACAAGAAAGTTTTTATCATTAACCACCTTAAAAGTTGGTCTTAAAAATCATAAAAAAAATTCCCAAAATTTACATCAAGACTTTCACTGATGGTAGCAAAATTGCTGACAGTGCGGGGAGTGGAATTTATACTGAGACCCCTCAGGAAAAAAAAATTACTTTTTGCGAATATAACCCAGATTTCTAGCCAGTTTTAAGAAGTGAATTAATAGCAGTTGATGTTGGACTTAAAGCCATTCTAGCTGAACAGGAATTTTCTGATCTATGGGTCTTATCTGATAGCCATAGTTCCCTACAACAGCTTAGCAACTAGATCTCCTGGCGATAAAACCAGTGTTTCCACCCTACATAAGCTGGTTTGACTATACCGTGATATCCATCTCCAGTGAATCCCATCTCATGTAGACATTTACGGCAATGCGAACAAAATGGGAATGGAAGGTTGTTCTCATTTTATTCCCTCCTACCCCCAGTCTTTCTTTTTTTGGAACTACTTTCTCTGAAAAGTCACAAAATATTGTGGAGTGGTTGATGCTTCCATTGCTGCTATCTGGGTAGTAGGCCTGGGATTGGCTCTAATACTTACATGTGACAGGGATCCTGCGCTTTCACAATTAACAAGTGGCCACATCAAGTGTCTCTCTTTTTGTAGAGGGCAGGAAAGTCTTTGCCACCTGTACCAAGTGTCATGAACAGGCTATGGCCAAATACATCTTGGATTGTTTAGATGTCTCAAGAGAGGACATTTTTTCCAATCCTGGTTTTGTTCTCGCCTTTCTTAGTGTCAGCAGACTTTTGGATTTTGTCTGACTTCATCTGACTACTGGAGGAGGATAAGCAGAAACAACATCCGTTCTATCTCCTTTTTTTTTTTCCTTTAGTTGAAAGTTTTTGGGTTTGAATTGCAAAGAAATTTATTGAATTAGGACTTGTGCTTGACAACTCATTTCCTCAACAGGTACATCTGCTCAACTGGTTGCTTGTTTATGTCCCACTAGACGGCAGAAAATAACCCTAAGTTAGCATATGGTGTTGTTTAAATGCATGCGCTGGTTCGGAAATAAAATTCATACATCATATGGAGGTAGACAATGATCCTTTTATTGTTGCTAATATACTCCAGGTTACACATGATCTCTCCCTCAGTTTAATTTCCTTGTTACAGCCACCTTTCACCATAAGATATGGAGTTTATTCCAATGTTCCAACTGGCTTAATTCTTGGCAGTCTGTCTTTCACTCTCTTCCTTCACTGCAAGGTCTGCCCACCACCCTTTCACTGCTTCTCTACAATCACATATAAAAGAAAAAGTTCATAATATCAATGCTTCTGATGCAACATCTACAGCTACTTAATTTGTGAACATTTTATTTGTAGTTTGCATTTCTGCTGGACCTTTAAAAAAACACACACACACATTTACTCCTGTTCGCATCACTTGCCTTTCTTTGAATGTTTCTTAGATATACTACAGTTCGTGCCCAAGCTTCTATCTGTAGAAGAATTTCTGGATTTCTATTTTAAGTTTCAAAAACAACGAGATGGAACTCCTCAGAGATGTATTCTAAGCACCGTTGGTCACTAATTAGATCAAGGACAGATAACTTTGTCTCTGATGTTTTGTATGCAGAACTATAACAAAGAATGTAGAAAATAATGCTTTACCTTATAGGCTGAAATGCTAAAGACAAATTTCAGTTTATTCAGGTATTTTAGTTTTCTAGTCTCTTACTCTCTCTTCTATTTCATTCTTGGTCATATATTAGACGAATGCAGTGTGGGTTTATCACATCTAACAATATGTGAGGCTTGAAGAAACTTTTCCAAGAAATGAGCTTGTCTGTCTCTTACCATTAGAGAGTTATTAGCCAAAACATGTTTCATTGGAACCTGTTTCTCAGCTATGTTTCTTTTGAAGCTTCATCTTTTGTACAATTTCTTTAGAAAACTGGTTTTCCAGGGTTCATACAGACCTTAAAAGTCTTTAGGTTTTTTGAAAATGATTTTTGGCACTTAATTTTAGTCAAAATGAATAAATGGTCCTTAATTTTGCTCATTTGACATTTATTTTCATTTCCAGTGATTGCTATTCTAAGTGTGAATTGCCATTTCTGATGAATATGGAATTAAAATTACACGGTGAACAAATCGTTGGTGCAGTTCGGGAATTAGCGATGCAAACAATAAAAAACCAATAACCATGAATGAAAGCATTGGGTTGTCTGATTGGCTATTCACCCAATTTTGTAAGAAGTGTTATCAATAAATTTGAGTAAATTTGTCCAAATTGTGCATATTTCAGAATTTGATCAATTGCAGGGTTTCAGGACAGGAAAGAGAACGCATAATATTTAGACTAAACTGTGAAATAAATAAAGCATATTACATACATTAGATTAAATTATTATATACATTATATTACATTAATTTATTATATGCATTAAATTATTATATGTATTAGGTACATTTATTCATTTATATTAGTGATTATACAGATATTTAAAAACCTTAAGGACATACACAGTAAAGACATAAGAAAATAAGGGATATTAACAAAGCATAAATTTTTCATTTTTTATTTTACATGTTTCAAACATTTTTCTGGATGGAGGTTTGCTTTAAAACTTTAGGCTGCTCCAAAATAATTTTTCCCCCCTCCCTATCATATGGAGTCAAAAATGTCTTGCTCTGTGACACTGCTTTATGGTTCTAAAAATTTTAGGTATTTTTAACCATGATCCAAATTTTCATTAAGAGGTATTTTCACACTACTGTCCAATTCACTGTCTGTGTTGGAATTGTTTTCTTGCTGTTTGAGTTCAAAACAAAGCCAATAATTCCATCACTTGTCCTCTGATATGCCAGTGTTGGCTCATCTGGACATATCATCCATTCAACGATATCTTCTCCTTGTAAAGCCTCCCCATTTGTACTTTTGAATACAGAAGAAATTCTCATGGTTTAACCTTTGCTGCACTGACCCTAAAACCAGAAAATTCACTGCCATTGCTCTCAGTTTTGATACTTGCAGAAGTTGGACATTCACTACACCAGCCATTTACTGATGTTCTTTGGGAAACAAAATTCCATGGTTCTTCTAAGAAATAGGTGCAGTCTTTGATGATGAAATTTTTTTGTAATCACAAAGTAAAGTAGAATGTTTTTCCTTCAGTATTTCATTCTCCATGGTGCGGTTTCCTGAACCTATAATGTTTACATTTTGAGAGGTTGTGTGGATTTTAGGTAGGCAGATTTTCGGTACTTGACTGTGTTTGAATCAATATTTAAAAAATTAAATAATAATCATGTAAATCTCTAAAATATGTATGACTGTTATTAGTGTAAAATACACTGATACGTTAGTGTAAAATTCATTAGTGTAAAATACACTTATACATGTTTTTTAAGAAATTATATTCCTAATTTAATGTTATCTGCTTGATAACTTGTAAGGAGTTTGTTTCATTTTCAGAATCATTTTGTATTTATGTTAAGCATTAAATTGAGTTTAATAATATTGCATAATACACACTTGTGTTATTTTCTTAAAGTGAGATTACAAGAGTGAAGTTGGTTGTATGGATAATTCCTTTATTCCATTCAATTCTTGTTTGCTGATAGATCCATAATTTTTTTCTTTCATGGTCTTTAAAAGTCCTTAAGAGTAATTAGTTTTTATGTAAGGAAATATGTATGAACCCTGGTTTTCGCATAATATATAGCCATAACATTATTACAACACCTTGTGTTATAATTATATGGCATTGCTATGACATGACATTGTTATGTAACATAATAATGTTACAGTTTAGAATCAGCAGTATAGAATATTTTGACATGAAGAGCTTTTATAGCCTATGTCGCATAATAATGTTATGGCTTAGAATCAAAATCAAAAACAGTATAGAGCATTTTGACATGAAGAACTTTTATATTCTTAAAAATTTGGCATGAGTTTATTAAATAAAAAGAGGAAGTTTTGTAAGAAATGTGTAAAAAGTAAGTGAAATATTTAAATATCGTAGGATCAAGAGTTATATTAATTGTTCTATATGGCAATGCTTAATGCAGGTGCATTTTTAGTGCTCTCAAAAGTTACTCTGCCACACATCTCTATGGCAATAAAAACTCTTGATAGCATCTTGGTTGCCAGATTTAAATGGGATGAGAAATGTCAGGAAGCTGTGAAATTTTTTATTTTTGGAAGGTAATTTTTTTTCTCTTCTTATTTTGTAGTTTGAATATTTACATTTGTATCAGTTTTTTCACTTAATTTCATTTTATATGCTTTGAGTTATCAGAGATCTGATTTTTTACTCCTGCAGAATTGCCAGGTACAAGTATAGAGATCTGCTAGAATCCACATTATTACATTGCCCATTTTATTTAACAAATATTTATGCTGACATTGTTGCAAGAAGTTTTTTGAATTTCAAAAAATGTCACCACATAATTTTGTTCTGTTCTAATATAGTATCTGATTTATACTCTTAGGTAAAATGAAAAGTATGGTCTGTGATGTACTCCTGTGTGTGTTTCTAGATCATTTATAACAGCAATTGTTTACTTTTGCAGGTTCCATGTCACCTTTAGGAAGCTTAAGCACATCAACAGAGTCTTCAGAAAGGAAAAGTGTTGCTTTGAACATTCTTTGGAGCTTATGTGAGTCTCCAGTACTGAAACCATATTTAAAGGATCTTCTTACAGCACGGTAAATAATTTGAAGTTTATTAGCTTTGAAACTTTTTTCTTACCTAACAAAATGTATTAAGGTACTTTCTGATAATCCACCATTCTCACAAACTGCACAGTCCAGTTGTTGGCAGCTAATTTTTTACCAAGCTAAGACACAAAACACAACAGCACCTTTCAGAAATGTTGCCATGCTATTAATTGCATAAAACTAGCAACCAATTAACAAAATTAAAAATGCAAGATAGATCTGTAACAAAACACTTACCTTTTCTTGGATAATTCTCCCCATGTACATAAGGCTGTATTTGCACTTTAAGAAAAAATCAGAGAATTGCAAGAACTTGTTACTGCACATACTGTTCTTTTCCCACAGCGATCTGTTTTTCACTTTAAAAAAAAAAAAAAAAATTGTATATATATACAAATTTGGTATTGGCACAGAAATTTTGATCCATAAAATTCGATTGGATTGTCTATTAATACCAAAATACCATTTCATATATAAAATACCATTTCACAGAATGCAAATTTTTACATTCCCTATTAGATAAAATAGCACATTTCTGAAAAGATGCATTGCTTTCTTTTACATAAAATGGCAAACTCCATGTCCTGTTAAAATTCCTTACCCTCCAAATTATTGTGAATGTACCAAAAACAAACACCAATGACCATTGATCATCTGCTGCGAATATCATGGAATGGCTATTTTGGCGACAGCTGATTGCTTTGTGAATGTTTTTTGAAGGAGGGGGAGACATAAATAACCATTCAAATTGTATTTTGACCAAATTCAGATACAAAAATTCTTGAAGCCACTCCCATTGAAAACTTAAACATACCGACAAAATAAAGTTTAATAATATGTTAGTAGGTTTAGTAATACAGTGTTCGTTCGGTCCTTAAGAGTCCTTAAAAGTCCTTAGGTTTTTTGGAATCGATTTTTGGTCCTTAAAAGTCCTTAATTTCGGCCAAAATCGGCAGAAGGTCCTTAATTTTAATCATCTGAAATTTCTGTCTGTTTTTACGACTGCCTTTTTGAGTGTAAATTAGCATTTTGGAAGAATATTTGTGGTGATTCACTGACGTATATATGGTTATCTTTTGAATGAGTTCATGTGTTATAATTTGTTCCTATTTCTAATATAAATAGTGGGCTACTCGAGTTTCTAAGCAAGAAGTAAAACATAAGCATTTCGAAAATAATTCTTTCTAATGAAGAGCTCTTAAACAACTTTTCGCTTTTGGTGATTTGAATTTTTTTATTTAACAGTTCTAAATTTGGTGACTTATCAACATTTTGGCAATTTTAAGATCAGTTTTTATAGAAAAATTCTAATTCCGAGATCTGGGAATTTTTCGACGATTTTTTTAATACATTGTAACATTGATAAATTTCATTAAAATAATGCTAATCTATTGAAATTATATTTAAAAAATAACATTAAAATAAAATATTTTTATTTTTCTCTGTCGTATTATAAAGTTCCATTTTAACAACTTATTATACAATATTTCGAATCTGAGAAATAAACAAGATATAATGCTATAAAACATAATATAATGCTATATAATTTATGAAACAGTTCTTACTAAAAACGAAATTAGCTATGTAATTAAAATGAAATTAGCTATGTCTTCCTTTTTTAATTTTTTCATAGTTTTTCCCATGTATTGTCTCAGGATACTCAGAATTCTCAGAATATGCATCAGTTTTCTCTATAAAATTAATTTTACACTTTTTCTTTTCTTTTTTTTTTTTCTTTTTTTTCAAAATATTTCTGGCTTTTGGCTATTACAGAATTGGTAGGGATAATTTTCTTTAGGATTTGAGACACTGCGGCTTGGAAAGTTTAGAAGAATTTGAAGGCAAGATTTATAGACCCACGATTATAGAAGATTCCAGTAATATGTGACAAAATGAAAAATGTCTCCATGGTATTAACACATAATTGATGTATTTTACAGAAAGTTTGTGATGAATTTCTTACTTTTTGGAGAACATCTAGAAGACCAATAAAAACATAATATTTGAATGTTTTTAACTTCTGATACTAGAATCTTTTACTTAGCATGTTTATCTTCCCTTTATTTTTTCTCTACTTTTCACTGGACATAAGCATGGGAAATATCAAAAGTGCTTCTAATCTTATCGCATGGACAGGCGTTATAGAAATGCATTTTTTTTATTAATAAGGAAATTGAAAACTAACAATTTAAAAGATTCATATAATATGCCTTAATGCGTCATACAGAGCTGATGTTAGGCATTTTCCCACCTGATGCAATCTCTGTGAAATGTAAATTGTGCTTCCAGTGCCCACTCTAAATTCTAAAAGTTATATTTCTAGATTTTGTTGCTCATCGTCACTAAATTCTAAAAATTCTGCCACATTAGCTCTATAACCAGCCCTTACCATATATATTTCATATTTCTTCTGAATTTTGATATTGGTAAAGAAATAAAATTAGCAGCTTTTTCTATACATTCTAAATGCATTTATTTTTATTAGAATAACAGAAATCCGTAATTAAATCCAAAAGTTTCTAAAAGGAAAAGGAAATGTGTTGAAGAAAAAAAACTGAATACATAAGGAAAATTATTCTTCAAAGATATGTATTGTATGTATTATGATTTCAGCCTTTACTATAGTTCCCATTTCTATTTCCTCATATGATAGAGTTACTGAGTGAACTTAAATTAAAATTAAATTGTATAGTCTTTGACCACTAGTCCACATTTTTAGTTTGAATTTGACTGTTCTTGTTTAATTACATCACCACGAGCTGTAATCGGTTTTGTTAGCATCAGAACATGCTTTTATGTTCTAAGTTCTTTTTAAGTGAGGAGGCTTATTTAAACCTTTTCTGACATTGTAGTTACTTTTAGACATAGCGATAATTTGCTTCACGTCTGTTGGGAGGTTCTGGACTATTTAACTTTTACCAGATCTATAAACCCTTATAGTTGTATTGTAGAGAGGTTGACAAACTAGGACACAAAGCACGCAGAAACTAGTGAGAACACTGGTTTTCATATTGAGACAATTTTCTGATTGTTAAAAAAGATGCTTAAAGAGAAGAAAATTGATTTAAATCAGCCAAAGTGTCTGGGAAGGCTTCAAATTAAAAAGACGCATAAATATTTTGTTGAGTTTTGTTACAAAACATTAATGTTTTGTAGCTTTTAATGTGTAATTATCCTTATACCGTTTAAGAATCAATGTCATAAATTACATCCATTTTAAACTGTGAAATTTTATTAGATTGTGATTTTAATAAGGCTTTTTTAACAAACATTGTAAAAAATAAATAAAATTTCATATTGGCCATGTAAATCCATAATGACTAAGGTTATCTAACTGCCTAATTTAATTATTTATAACCAACTGCTTACCCTTAAAAATTATTTCTGCATATTAAAGCGAGTTATTGCCTTTCATTAATCCTTACTGTGGTCACAAGATAAAACACTAAAATGTAGAAAATCATGTAAAACATATTCTTTGCATCTAGTGAGACCTAAATCAGTGCTAAATAACTTATCACCTGTGGTGCTTTTAGTGGCTTATTGGACCTACTTGAAGCTAAAACACTAACTGAAACAGACAGAGTCCGACTAATTTTTAAATCGTGCGAACCATGCGTGCATTAGGCCTTTTAGGTTTGTTCTAACAGCAGGTCTCTCTCTAGGCAAGCAGCAGTGGTGACAGGGCGATCTTTTGTTATGAATCATGCTGATTATGATCTTACTTCTCATTTTAATCTATGCCGCTTGACATAAAATCTACTTGCTATTTACTAAACCTCTAGACTGAGCAAATAAAACATAAAAAAAAAATTAAATGAAACATTTAAAAAAAATAATTCAACATAAAGCTACATAAAGCTAACTGTTAGCAAAACAAATAAAATGTCACTTATCTTTTTTCAAATATGTCCAACTATTATAAATGTAAAATATTTAATGCTACTTGATACATTTTGTAGAGCTGATTTTATTTTCAAACTTATTAATAATTTGTTAATTAATTCATGTTTAATAATAATTCATCCTACTTAGAGATCTATTTCCTTTTTGGGATGGTATTACAAATGTGAAGTTCAAGCATAGATAATATTTTTTAATTGAATTTATTCAGTTCTCGTTTGTTCATATGTCCTTATTTTTTTTCATTAATGGTCCTTAAAAGTCCTTAAGAGTACTTAATTTCCATGTGTAGAAATGTGTACGAACCCTGTAATATTTCTGCATGAGTTTAAAATCAAAATATTTAATTAATATGCACATAATTTACAAATATTTTTAATTATTCAATTTTTTTTATATTCATGGGTTTTAAGTTAAATATAATAAAATAAATTATATTTAATGGCTAATTAAAAATTAAGAATATGCCTTGCATGCTCATTTTTAAAGTTGTAAAAATATTGTTCATGTGTTGACCGCTGACAAGTTGTGCTGTGGATTGGAGTCCATGCATATTCGAATTTTCTTTGAAGCTCACAACCCTATGGCAACATAATTAATAAAATTTAAAAATCGTGTGCCCTACTTGTGCTAATTTGTAAAATTTAAAAGAAGATTTTAATGTTCGCTTTCAAGACATTGCAAATTTGAATGTGCCAACATTTCTAATAGAAATACTGAACTTCAGTATATTTCATCTTGATATTATAATGCAAAAAGAGTTGACCGCATTGAAGGAGGATGTTAAGCTCAAGTCTTGTTAAAAATACATGAGAATGCTAAGTTTGGAATTTAAATGTCATCCATGAAAAATATCTCCAAATAAAAGGTATTACTAAACCAGTATTATTGGTTCTTCTGTTATCCAATGTAGTGGAAGCTGCCTTTAATCAAGTCACTAATTTACTATGGGAAATAAGAAACAGGTTGAATATTTTTAAACAAGGTGATTTAACCTTAGGATTAAGTAGTTTTGTACCCAATATTTAAAACAATTATACCGGTATATTAAGCACAGTCATCATATAAATTAAAATTGAACTTTTGTGCAATTAGAATTTGTGATTTTGTTTTTGAAATCTGGTTTGTGTTTGTAAAGTTGAATAAATAAATACAACAAATAATAAACTTTTTTTTATAAAAATGTTTGTTTATATTCATAGTGTTTGTAGTGTTTGCTCACCTTCAAGTTATTTGTATTATGATTATGTTGTAAGCTGTATATAACAGAGAAAAATGTAAGGAGGTCAATGGAGGGGGGAATGCTCTTTTAAAAGGGGTTGATGCCAGGAAAGTGTTGGCAACTCTGGTTTGAGGTATCAGAAAATTTTAGCTAAAAAGAGGGGAAGGGGAAAAAACGATATTATGCTGCTTATATAGCAATAATGTTAACTGTAATAGTACTGAAGATAAGCTTTTCATGCTGTTGCAGTTTTCAAAGAAATAAATTGTTTTTCCCCTTTTGCTTTTCTATTTTTTATTGAAATAAATTTCTTAATCATGTTTTTAATTTGCTCAGAGATGCTCAAGGGTGTACTCCATTTATGTCAGCTGTGTCAGGACGAGCTTATCCTGCTGCTCTACTATTAATGGAGACATTCTTGCGATTAGCTCAAGAAGCAGCTAGAGATACTGAAGAAAAACAGAAATTCATGCAGCCCATGATTTATCCCCGTGGAGCTTTGCCAGATGATTCACCTTTGCATGTTCTCTGCTATAATGATACGTGCAGTTTCACATGGACAGGAGCGGAACATATAAATCAAGTATTTTTAAAACTTCAGAATTCTGTGTTTTATTCTTGAACAACTTTCTGATATTTGATTTTCTGAAATTTAATTCTAGGATATATTCGAGTGTCGAACCTGTGGTCTTACTGGCTCGCTATGTTGCTGTACTGAGTGTGCTCGTGTTTGCCATAAAGGACATGATTGCAAACTGAAGAAAACCTCTCCGACTGCTTATTGTGATTGTTGGGAAAAATGTAAATGTAAAGCACTTATTTCTGGTCACCAGATGTCTAGACAACAGCTTTTAAACAAACTGATTCAGGATACTGACCTAGTGTGTTATCCAAATAGCCGGTAATTATTTTTATTTATTAATTTAATAAACTATTTCATGGTGTAAAATTTCATCTTCCTGTTTTTATATTTGCATTAGTTATCATGCTTTTAATTTTTGAATGACTGTGAAGGGTGAACTTAATTAAATATTGCCTTATTTAAAATACAGATTGAATCAAAACACTATTTAGAGACTTTTGTTTTGAATGTTAATGCAATGATCTGCCAAATTCTATCATTTCTGTTTAAGATTCAGAATTCAAATACAATACTGGCTAAATTTTCATGTAATTTAATTGTTTTTATAATATGCATGAACTTTTACTGAAGTATTGGGGCCGGAAGACGATATAAAAATTTAACATTTTGTAATTTTTGCAAAGTTGATTTTTTAAATTTAAAAGTACCATGTCTTAAATATTTTTCTCATTGAAAATATTTTCTGCAATTGGAACCTATGTGCGACCAATAGGAAATAAAGGCCATGTAAGGCTTTAAGGACATGGTGCATATTCTAGTAACTGTGCATACTTTAAAATTTAAATAAATAACTCTGTCTTTTCTTTTGGTATTGGAAATTTAATAGATAAATAATGATTAATTGTACAAAATGTTTTTTTATTTTAAAAAATTTTTTTGCTATAAGGGGAGAAAGCATTCTGCTTTTCCTTGTACAAACAGTGGGACGTCAGGCCATTGAGCACAAGCAGTACAGACCTTCTCGTCCAAGGTCATCTGCACCACGGAAAACTCCAGCCTCTGAAATTCGTAAGTAATTTTTAAACTGAATGTTTCATATGTTGCTGTTATTAGTTTGTTGTAAAACTGTTTGAGCTTGATTATATTTTTTAGCTGAAACAGATATGCCAGAACATGATTTAGAACCACCAAGATTTTCCCGACGGGCTTTAGAACGATTGCTAAGTGATTGGAATGCTGTAAAGTTTACTATATTAACTGGTTGGAAAGGTGAAGATACTTCAGCTTTAAAGTCAAATTACTGTTTCGTATATGATGAACAGGCATATCTTGGTCTTCAGAATGGTACAGCTCTTCTGGATAAATTCACCCATTGTTTATTAACAAAATGCAGTGCTGAGGTAATAATTTTTTCCATTTAACTTTTCCTTAAGAAACATTAGTTAATTAAATGAATAGCATTTTACATCTTAGAAAAGAATTAAAACAACACAAATAATTTTAAACAAATTTTGTAGCTTCCTTTATTATAAATTATATTTTCCCTGCTGTATTTATTTATTGCTAAATTTAAAACATGATACATATGAATACTTAAAATGCAAAACTCAAATTTTGCAGGGAAAGTTGGAGACAATATTTATCCTGTTATTTTTTGTTTTAGAGATACTAACGTTGCATTACAGGAAAATTGTTTTTGCAATAGCTTTGGTACAATACTTTGTGTTGCTAACTTCCTTGTAGCCATCAAAAGAGGTAGTCTTTCTTTTGTATACCCAAATCAAATCTCTTGTTGCAAAAGCGTTGAAAACATCAAATCAGAAAGTACCATAGTTTTTGTTTTGATAAATGATGCATTTGCTTTGATTTTGCAATCACTTACTTATATCTACGTGGCGCTCGTATATATAAAATTTTGTTTTTACAAATCTTCCTTTGTGTTCAGATTTTTATGGCAGTGACTGTATAAGAGACTTCTAAAGTATGAAATCTGTTATTTCATAGAATACTTAGTTATTTCATAAAAGAACTGTCAAATCAGTTAAAATACATTTAAACAAAATTTCACAAAAGACTTGTTCTTTTGTGAAATAATTCGTTTAAACTGCATTTTAAACAAATTATTTCACAAAAGAACAATTTAAACTCTGTTAAAAGTGCAAAGTCACAGACTTTTCACCATGCTTGTTAGCATAACATACTATATCGTGACATAAGGGGTGATTTTAATTAAAATTCTGAACTGGAATATTGTAAACAAAAAGTTTTACAGAAGATCTGCAATTTTTTAATGAAGTAAATGTTTGTATTAAAAGAGAAAAATCTGAAGAATGTTTGGAAATCCATGCTAAGAAGATGAAATTAAAATCATTCTGAAGCTGCTTTAGGGCTTACAGTCTATAACTCGGTATCTGAAATTGGTGATGTCAGGTGTATTTTGTCATGAAAACAACTGAAGAAGGAGTTTTTCAGTTGGGAACAAGAATTGGTTGCATAAAATAACTTTACAACTTTTATGAACAAAAACTAATTAAGGTTAAAGAAGTGCTGGTTATAGAGAAATTGCTTTGGTCAGTTGCTTAAAACATGTTCATGTAAAATGCAGTCCATCAACAAGAAATGTATTTGTTTTATAGTTAATGTTCTATGCAATCCCAAGTGTCATTTTTGTAATTCTTGTTGTAACAAATGATTTGACTGTATTTTTTGTAATATTTTGTATGCTGTGTAATTTATTTAAATTTTTAATTTACATTTTTAACTGTCGATCACTAGTCAATTTGTAGAATTACTAGTTATTCTGTGAAATAAGGTACGAGTGAAGGATTATTGATTTATTACACACTTTAACTGACTTGATCCATTATTTCATGAAAATAAGTAGGTGTTTTATGAAGAAACAGAATTAGACTTTAATGCAAGGGTTCTCAGCCAGTAGGGAATTCTTCCTTAAGGAGGAATTTCATAGTTTCAGGAGAGAAATTCACTCAGCATTAATATTTAGTGCAAAAACATTTTCATTCAAGTATTGATATTTTTCAACATTTTCTATATTTTTAGTTTGGAAAGGGGAGGGGGTTGATCTTAGCAGTGGTGAAAGGAGTGCATGGAGCAAAAAAGGTTGAGAACTACTGCTTCTGTGGTAACATATGTACATATGAGGGAATTCTGATGGAGAATATTCTCATAATGTAATCAAGGCAAATTGAGATATATATGTTCTATCTAAATAGTATTAAATTTGCTTTTGTAATGTTGTAGATGCTGGATACCCTGTTGAATACTCTCATTCATGAAATTCAAAATGAAACAAAAGAAGAAAGAAGTGGAGAAGGTACCTTGGTTGCTAGACGCTTTGTTCGATCAGTTGCTCGGATCTTTGTGGTATTAAATGTAGAAATGGCACCCAGTACTTCAAAAAAGAAAAAGTAAGAATAAATTTCTTGGGGGGAGGCATTACATTTTATTATGAATTTGAAATTATTATTTTGCAGTTGTAAAATTTTATTTATTTTTGTAGTGACTGCTTTGATGTGTTTTAAAAACATTTTATTATGAATTTGAAATTATTATTTTGCAGTTGTAAAATTTTATTTATTTTTGTAATGAATGCTTTGATGTGTTTTAAAAATTTGATGATTTTTTTTTTTAAACTTGAAAGTGATTTTCTAAATTTATATATCAATTTGCAGTTTCTTTGAAATATCTCATAAACCGCATTTAAAACTGTTATTTTTTGTTACTGGTTACAGCAATGTAGTAATAAAAGTTAAATAAATTTTTAAATATGAATTGCTGATTTGAATCGTGTAATATAAATTTGAAAATGTAATAAATAAGGTGTGTAAAAAAGCAGATAATTCAGGGTAAAAGATAATTTGTTGACATATGTGTGTGTTTATATGTATGTATTACATACATGGAATAAAATATGTAATTTTTGAAACAGAAGTACTTTTTTTTTTTTAGTGTTAGTGCTGCCAATCAGCCTTTGACCAAGTGTAAAAGAGTGTTTCAAGCTCTCATTACAATAGCTGTGGAAGAACTCTGTGAAACTGCTGATGCTCTTATTGCACCAGTAAGACTTGGTATTGCCAGACCTACAGCTCCTTTTTCCTTAGTTTCGTCTAGCAATGATGCTGTTCATGTAAGTTGCTTACTTATAAAGGTCTACATATAAATAATTTATTTTGATACCTTTCCTGAATCTTAACATTTCATTAACCCACACTTGTAATGTGTAAGGAATTTTTGCCTTACCCACTGCATTCTTTCACAGTGTAATAAACAAAATGTCCTGCTAGCAATAAGAAATCCATGGTTAAAATTTGGCAAGGGGAATCACTGATTTATCACATTCCTGGCTTTTAAAAGTTAATAATTAGTGCATTGGTGCGTGGCTAAACTAATTGTGGAATAATAAATCATCACCAAGTGGATTTGGTTGACTGGGTTTTGTTCTCTTTTTCCCAGTTTCTTCTCTCTCTCTCTCTCTCTTTTTTTTTTTTTTTTTAAGTGGAGGAGAATTTAAGAAATTTTCTTTATGGTTAACTAGTGGCTTGTCAGCTAACAGGTGGAAGATCCAAATCCTTACATGATCATCACTTATTTTCTTCAAAATTTGAAATGTCGTGAAATGCATTATATGTTGATTTTTATTAAGCAGTTATTTAGTCCAGATGTATGTAACCTATAAGCTGCATTTAGTTTTCAAACCATGTAGTAGCTTGAGTGCAAATGGCACTGAAAATGAGAACTAGTTGGGTGATTTTTAACAGGTAGATTGTTGTTGTTACTTGCTTTAATTAATGGAATGTCAAAGGACAGAAGCAGTTAAGAAAGCTTGCTTCAAAGAATAGCAGTTTCCAAAATTGAAATTGCTGCTGTCTCACATTAAGAACAGCATTTTCATTCATTTTCACTAATGAAAAATTTTATCAGTGGTAAATATTGAAGCATTTACTATCGAATACCATTTTAACAAAAGAATTGGAGAATGGATTTTTAAGATTTCAAAAAGCACTAGTTGCATTTCATTTTGTGTAATATTCCACTTTTAGTGTTTTGACCTCTGAACTTGCAAACAGAATGTCTTATGCTGTAACTGAATTTGAAATGGGAAGATTTATAAGTTATGTAGCTTAGATATAGCTTAAATATTATAAGTTATATGTACTTAAAAATATTTGCACACTATTGTTAATATTTCTTGTATGTCTTTTTGAGTACATGTGTTTGTGAGAAAAATTTTCTTTTATAAGACGTACAAAATGTGTTGGGTCAGTGCATAAGTCTATGCTGTTCTTCATTGGGTTGGCAACCTTGCATTGTGAAGCCTTCGTTTTTATTATTCAATTGTTTCTCTTCAGTTTAAAGTTTGATTCGAAGACCATTGGAAGAGCTTCTTATTTTGATGAAAATCACGTGAATTAGTTGGTTCATAATCAGTTCGTATTTTGATCAGGTGCAAACTTTCACTCATAAGTATGTCATATTTTGGGAAGTTTTAAGTGAAGAAAAAAATCTCCAAAACTAAAATAAATTACAACATATACAGAACAAAAATTAAGATTTAAATAAAATCACTGCATAAAATCCTGCAAATTCATGTTTGGAGTTATAGCACACGAGGTTTATGCCCCTAACGAAAGAGATATTTCCGTGGAGGAATTCCTAAGGAAAATGGGTTTACATTCATGCTACACATTGGGCAATTTGTTTTTTTTTTTAAATATGGATGCATCAAGAAGCGTAGCGATTAGTAATCGGTACATGGATAGGATATGCCTAAAATAATACGAAACTTCTTTAAATTTTTGAACTGATAATAAGCAATAAATATTAATATGTTTAATAGTTTTGGAAAAGAAATAATCATCTTTAAAAACTAAATTTAACTGTCATTTATTGGTTCTAAATACAATTTAAATTTATTTCAAGTTCTTTTGTTTGTTTCAATGCAAAGTGTTGTTTGAAAGAAATGAAGTGATAAGACTGATGCATAGCTGTATAAATCATTAGCATAAAAAACTTTAAATTTGGGTTCAAGATTATTTCAGAAATAAAATATTTTTTACTTATTAGTGAGATATCAAGTTCCGAGTGCTGCTGTATGCCGACGATTAGCTTGAAGTATGTTAAGCTTAGTTCCGACGATTTCCAGTTAGTTGTAGCATTGCAGGTGTGTGACCATAAGCCAGGATAGAAAGTAGATATACAGAACATTGCAGTAATATTTATTTTTACCTTACGGCCTCACCAGTGGTTAAATGGTGAAGGCCATTGAATACTGGCAGTTCAACCTAGGTTCAACCCAAACAAATGAACGGGATTCCTACCTATTTGGTTTTTGAAGTTTTCTCCATGTGTAACATGACCCAGTTTCCCACAGAAAGGGCTCTACAAAGGCCGATAACTCTCATGTGCTTTGCTGTATTCAGATAATCCTAACCCTCATACTGCGACATCTATCACACTAAATCAGTATATAAGATTTTAAATAAGACTCCGGATCCCCACTGGCAGAACTTATGAAATCACTGAACACAGCTAGCTTGACACGGGTTCAAGTCTTGGGGAACGAGCTGGTTCCTTGGAAGTTTTCTTGGCATTTTTACAAGTGGAATGTGAATACAAGCCAGATCATCTTAGAAAGTTTCCTTCCTTTAGAGCAGATAAACAGTCGCATGCTTTGCCGTAATCTGAATACATTAAATCCGTCTGTATTGACAGTTATAATTCTATCTTTTTAAGGAAATGTTAAGGTAAAACCATGCAAATATCAAATTGAATGAGATTGCGAATATTTTTAAGCAATTAACATTTTAAGCAGCAAAACTTTTGAATGAACTCATGAACATCTGTAAGTTGCTGCTTAACTGGTACAGTGGTTAACGTTGCTGACTGCCGTGCTGAAGGGCCCGGTCTTGAATCCCGGAGAAGGCATGGATGTGTCAGTGCGGAATGAAGGCACTCTAAATGTGCGGGCAACCTCTCGAGAGGTTGGTGGGAGGACAACTGGAAGCTAAACAATCTTAAAATTGATATCAAACTTTACTGATTACAAAAGCAATCTAATAAAAATTCTTTGTCATCAGTCAATAAAAAATTTTACTCAAATATGAAGAGTTGTATTTTTATAGCACTTATCAGGTTAAATTTGTGGGTGCCTACTCAATGTTTGGTTTTTCCTAACCTTCCATTCAGATGAATGCTGATAAGATCATTAAGCATGGGAGAGGCAAAAAGTGTTTTAAATAGGATCATTAAGTGGGGGAGAGGCAAAAAATGTTTTAAATAAGATAATTTTTACAAAATGACAGCAAATCTTATAAGTGAGATCTTATAAGTAGTTGTATAAGTAATTCAAAATATGCGAAAATTCTTCTGATGACCTCTTTCAAACAGAATAATATTTCTGCATAGAAGTAACACATATTTAGTTTACTCATGGTATTTGTCACTACAAACAGAAGGTCTTCAAAGATTTTTATATTACTTTCCTGATAAGCTATCGAGTTCAAATTTTGTAAACATGTTGATTGCGGATGATACAATATAGGGAAACGAATTTTATAAAATTCAATTTACATTTTTTAAAATTTAGTGTTGGCACGATTCTTTGCACATATTATCATTTAGAAAACAAACTACAAAAGTATCAAAACTTTAATGTTTGCAACAGCGTAAAATAATCTTTTAAGTAAAATTTGTATGAAATTTTTAATGTAACTTCTAGGCGAATTATTGAAAGTCCGAAAATGTTTTGGATTATTTGAGACATTTATTTAAAGTTAAAAAAAAAAGGATTATTCATTGTAATTCATTTTTTATTAGAAGTAAAAAATGATTTTTTAATTGAAATACTTCATTGAAAATATGTTATTAAGACTAAAAAGATAAAAATTTTAAAAAGTTTTATAAAATAAGCTTTTATTCAAAACTTATAAATTTCTTAATAAGCCAAAAGCAAAAAAATAATTTATGGCATATTTTAATGGGAACAAGAGATTAATTAAGCTTCCTTGCAATAACCATGTGCAATTTATATCACGAATCATAAACGTGTAGGCACTTAAATAACGAAATCAAATAGTCGAATCGCAAGGTCAAAAATATATCAAGGGGGCCACGTTTATTATTATTATTATTATTATTATTATTTATGATATAAATTTGTAAATGAATTTTTTAAAGAATATTATTTAATCTCTTATTAATATATATAACAAATTACGGTACTCTTTTATCAGGATCGGATTAAAAAATGTATGTATGCATGTATATATGGATGTATGTGTTCATGTATAAGTGTTGATGTATATACAGACGTATGTAATACATGCACACAGACACATACACACGACGTGCATACACACATTCTTGAATCCCTTCCGATAGCAGAACAGTATCAAAATTACTTTTTTTAATTAATTAATCATTTTATGAGTTAAAAATAATAGCTCATTTTATAAAAAATCTATTATTATTATTTATTTCTTACACAACTTCTAAATCAAATTCTTAATTCCTCTTCTATTAACTTTCTGAACTAGTAACAAATTTTTTGTTTCTGTAGAACCAGTATAAGGCCGTTATCGTCTCAATAGCGTGGGAAGAGTTCTCTGCGCGCTGTTGTAGGTCATTACCTATTGTCGTCGGGTTTGGAGCGATGCTTGTCCCCTTAGGCATTTGGGTGAAACAAAAATCCAGGCTAACACTTCTTAACGTATCTTTTAATTCTAACAAAAACATGGGGCAGTCTGTTTTCAAGGGGATATTTAGAATGACGATGTTCCGTGTCAAACCGTTAAGGAGGCTGCGTAAAAGTGCGAGATATTCTGGGTCAAACCATTAAAGGGCTAATGAAGCTGTCATTTGTTAACATTTTAAACCCTTGTTTTGTTTGAAGATGTTTTGAGTTTTTATGTATTTTTGCATTAATGCAACATGACAACTGAACTAACTGAATGAGGAATATATCTCTAATGAAATTCTAGAAAATAAGTTTAAATGAAGTTTGGCAAAAAATATGCATAATTTAATAGTATGTGTAAGGAAGTCATGTGTACCCACATGAGATTTTTATATAGAGTATTGCTGTATTTCATTCATTGTAAATTTAGAGACAGTTGTATAATGTTCATAATATGTTTTATAAAGAATGTGCATGATGGGCAATGCATTTTTAGATTGGCTGCAATATAAAATAGTTTATGTGTATGTTATTTGTTATTTTAAATTTTATTAAATTATTTCAAATAAACCCCTGGCTGTCTGGATCATTAGTGCTCGCAGGCCATATTCGGCCCTCAGGCAATAGCTTGGAGACCCTTGCTAAGCTATGGCTTCAACCTTCTGTCCTTAAGAGCACATTCTAGAATACCTGTTGGACGGCAAGCACCATTTACTTTTTCAAGATGAATTTATAGTTGGATAGAGTTTAAATACATGCACACACAAAAAGGAGATCAGTCGCATTTTGTTTTTGCAGCTATCTGTGTTGGACGCAATTTGTATTTCATTAAAAATGAGAAAATTTTCACATTGAATTTATTGAATTTGATTGCACAGCAGCAGGCGCACATTAAATGATCGGTGAGCATAGGGTGGGGAACCCCTGTGTTTTATTATTTATTTATTTTATTTATTTTTTTTTTAAACCTGGATATAGATAAGGGGCTCTGAAACCACAGAGTTATTTTATTACTAAACAATACATCCACCTGCCTAGAGAAAACATCTTTCATTTCCAGAGATTTTTCTCTGACCTCAACATGCTTGCTCCCTATGCCAGTATTGTGATTTTATAAATTATTATGTATGGTTTAAATACACTGTATATTCTGCTATAATTAAAAATAGAAATCACATGAAAGTGTTATTTAAAGTATGTTATAAATATTTTCGGATGAAATACAAATTGGAAATAAAGCATTCGTAGCTAAGCCAAAAAAAACCAACCCCTCTCCCCAAATTAACATTTAAAAAAAAAAAAAAAAA
>KK118845.1:148467-172451 GCA_000611955.2 Stegodyphus mimosarum
AAAAAAAAAAAAAAACTTCATGTGCCAGACAAAAAGAGACTAAAGAATGCTGGACATGTGCCAGTAAAATGCAAGTCCTGGCAGTGTACATTTTGTAGCGCAAGGGAGAAACCTCATAGAACAAGGTACATGTGCGAAACATGCGATGCTGGTCTATGCATGTTCCCAAAAGAATGCTTTGAACAGTTTCACCAAAAAAACTTTCTTCTTTGACATTAAAAAAAGTCACCAAGTTTTTTTTTTATTCCTTACTTTACTGAGTTTTTTTAATCCATTTATCTGAACATATTTATTATTGTAAGTTCGTAGGTTTTCACTGCTATAGAAACATTACATAAATGTTTATTATCCCAAAGGGGCAATTTGCCCAGAAGGGCTGTTAATTTCATTTTGGCATTTTGTGTCCATCCACTATAAATGTCGATTCACTTTTTAAATTGTTGCAACAAAATATTAGATCCATGCATTATATTTAAAGAAATTAAATAATAAAGAATCTGCATGAATTTATGTATCTTTCTCGCACTGTGAAAAAAAAACAATGGTACGTACAGACATCTAATTTTGAATAACATAGTCCTCTATTCGAATATGGGCATCTGGAAGCTCAAATTTGGAAGTTATTTTATTATTTATTTCAGGTTTTGTCAAAAGAACTTTTGATTAACAAACTCAACAATATCAAAGCGAGCAATGGCAACACTTTTTATCTCCAGCACGTGAGACTGTATATTGGAAATTGTAAAGATACGCTCTTTTAAATATTTTGTTGCTGTTGAATTGAATTTTATGGTTTAAGTTCGAAGAACATGATATTTAATAAATAAAGGTAAACACAAAACATTAAAAAACGTTCTTTCAAACATAGTTTAAAGCCTGAAACCTTTCGGATTTTTAAAATTTTTTTTATTTATTTTCCCCCATTTTTTCTGATGTTTTACTTTGTAAAATAATATAAAAAATGTAAATATAATGTAATACTTAAGGACAGTTTTTTTTTTATTCACAAATTTCATAATTTATTGGAAATGCCACAGAAAAAGGTAAGTTTTGTTTTCCTACTACCTCAGTAAGCTTGGAATTCCTAGATGTGCGATGGTTTCACAGTGCGATCACCACCCACCGGTCAGTGGGCAAGAGTAGATTTTTTAAAATTCGTATATTATTTTTGTCTATGGGATCATAATATTCAAATTCTAAAGTTTTTTTAGTTAAAACACTGTAAGAATAATATCGTGCATTTCAAAGGGTTAAAGTAACAGTTGGTTGGCTCAAACTTCTTACTGGTGTAACAATTTTAATGTCGGCAACTACAATAAAAAGCCAAAGAATTAAATCTTATCTCAGTTGGCTAAATCTTGTAAAGTGACTTCAAGAGGCAGAAACATGTTCTGATTTACAATCCAAAAACGTCAGTTTAAATACTCTGAAACTGACTATGTATTGTGAGGGAGAAGTGGCAGTAAAGATCTAAATCATAAAATAATTAATTGGTTATGTAAAATAATAGAAAAGGATTGAAGAGCTTAAAACCCAATTTATTATTAACACTGTTGAAAACATTAACAACAATTTTAATATTATTGGTAAAAAATTTTATCAAGAAATTATTAGTAATGATCTTAAAAATAAGATTACTTACCAAATATCTAAAAGTGCAGAAAACTCACTTGTTAAAAGATTTAAAGCATTTCACAAGGAACTTAAAATTACCAACAAACCACACTATAATAAATTCTCCAGTTTGTATGCCCTTCCAAAATTCATAAAACTCCAGTCAGATTCAGATTTATAAGCTAATGGAGTAATAATTACAGAAATGGGTTGATATTAATTTTACCACAGTTCTCAAAAAAGTTTGTTTTGAGTTTCAGAAGTAGACTAATAATGAATTGCATAACTGGATTATCAGCAGAAATTATTAAAACTATTAACAAACAACAAGTTTACGATATTAACTGATGTGATTTTGATAACTTACACCATTACCTTGCTACTTAGTGAAATTCATAATCATTTAATTGAGCTGTATTACCTATTTCCCAGCATTAAAAACTTAACTGATTTCGATAAATGCATCTGTTATTTTAGACGTATACTTTTTCACAATTTGATTAAATATCAAAATAAAATGTTTCTGTCAATTATTAGTATTCCTATGGAAACCAGCTATTCAACTGTCATGTGTAAACTGTTCCGCTTTGTTAAGGAATATAATTTTATTAACAATTATTATAAACCAAAACTTTTTAAATTTACTTACAGGTTCATTGATGGCATCGTTGCCATTAATACAATAGAACTGAAAAACAAGTTTATCCTAAATGCCTTAAACTTCATAAAACAAACAAGGATAACACTGAAGCAAATTATCTTTACTTACAAATTTAGAGTCTCGATAATGTTACTTTATTTGATAAAATAAGGCTTTTCAGTTTCAAAACAAAAATTGGGAATCTAATATCTCCAAAAAAAGTATTGTTAGCACTATTATTAATCAAACAAAAAGAACAAAAATATTTGTAATAATTGCAGAAGAGCTTAGTATATTAATTAAAATGCTAAGAAACAACAAAATTCCACATAATTTAATTAAAAAAATTTTTTTTTAAATAGCTTCAGTTGTTGATCCAAAAATTATTTTCACCCCCAAACTACTGTTTTTCGTGGAAGGCTATATCTAAATCATATGCCAGTGTAATTTGGATATTCTTAACACAGTTGAATAATGCTCTCTTTTCAAAATTCTTCCATTAGTTTTAATTTAGATTAGATTGTCATCATCTATCTCTTTTATTAACAAAGTGGGCCAACCAGTGGCTGAGCTATAAAAGTCGCCGAGCACTGGTAGTTCGGTCCGAGGTTCGAATTCTGGAACATGCTGCATGGATGTTTTCATAATGTGGCATGGACTGTTTGGATGGCATGGCTGCATGGACGTTTTCATAATGTGTATATGAGCCATTTTCCTTTAGAAAGTCCTCCACAAAGACATCTCTTCCCTTAGGCAGATAACCTTCGAGGCTTTGCCATATTCTCATAAAACGAAACCAAACCGTATTAAGAGTAAGCTGCCTTTATTCTCATTTAGGTTACCTATATTTTGTAACATTTTTGCTAAATTCCCGTTTTACATTGTCTAAGATTGCTCTAAAGTTTTTTTGAGATTGCCCTTACTTCATCACAGTATTTATCTTTTTTGAATTTCATTATTTATACTTTAAACTTAATAACTTTTTTTAAAACTTTTTCAAAAAACATTTTCACAGGCATTGCAATTTTTTAGCCTGCTAAATTAAAAATAATAACAATAATAACAATAATTTTGGTATTAAAAAATGTTTGCAATTAATTCAAGTTGTTGAACTGAAGCAAACTAATACTTCACTTGGAACTACCCGCCTTTTTTTAAATTCCATTCCTTTTTATTTCTTCTGTAATTTATGATTCTGATAATTTGATGTTTTTTACAATTCTTCCGATTAATATTAATCAGTTTACTTAAATGGAAAATTATTTGTTTTTCAAGCTTTTTAGCTTGTTTATAGATTTTGATGCTATAATTAAAAAAAAAAAAAAAACCCCCCTGTATGCTTTCCAAATTTACATACGTTTTTATTTTTTCATATATTGGATTGCTTATATTTACATGTTTTGTTTTTTGGACTCAGTCTGCTCAAAGTAATATTTTTATGCTTGTTTAAATTTTTTTAATGGTTTTGTTGCTTTAATTTTCCATTTTTTACACTGCTTACTTCGACCTGTAGGAGCTACACTAATTACATGATAAGATTACTTTCACAGATTTGACACAATAAGATTATTTTGAAAGACACAAGTCTGAGGTTATTTTGAACTTTAATTTGTGTCTTTCTTGGTTGAGAAACAGGCTGATATCTATCTATCTATCTATCTATATATATATATATTATGTCTTTCATAGTACCAACCCCCTGATGACACTGGAGCAAAAGATGTAAATTTTGTATTTCATTTCTGGATTTGGCATAGTCTGCCCCCTCTTTTTCATTTAGTTTGCCTCTGTACTTCAGTTTCCCCCTCTCCTCCACGTGGTGTATTTTAAGTTGAATTTGGGAGGAAAAACTTATTATTTTAATTTGCTTTGTATTATTACCACCACTTGTTACTATTTTCATGTGCAGTTGGGTTAAAATAATAATTTTTAACCATAAAATAATAATAATAATAATAATAATAATAATAATGATGATGTTTAAAAGCTTTTTACTTTATATTTATTCTTATGTATTCTAAAATAAGGGAACAGTTAGTCACTATTCAACTCCCATCTGTAATGTTCTTTTCCTTTCTGTTAAAGTTGTAATATGATAAAATGTGGTAAAAATAAAACAATAAAATCAAAATTTCTAAATACTTAAGTGTTTTGATAAATAAGAAATGTCTGTATTTTTGAATATGTAGAATCTAGATTTAAATAGTGAACTCAAAAAAGCTAAAGATCCTGTAAATATTATTTTTTGAGGAAAAAATATGACAAACAAATAAAATAATGAAAAACAGTAATATGGATTCAAATACCTACCTCTGTCTGATGCAGTTAGATCTAATAAGGCATTTTTTAATGGATGAAACTGGAATAAGCACTGAGACACAGTTTTAAAAGAAATGGCCTGATTCGCTAAGTATTAACATTACTGACCAGTATTAAGAAAATCGGTTTGCATTTTTCCCCATTAAATGCAAAGTTTTACTGCTGTTGAAAAATACATGTCTGCCTGTTGAAAACTACATGTGGGAGACATCTTTTTCTCCATTGATGTTCAGTAGCCATCTTTCTCCATTGATGTTCAGTAGCCATCTTTCTCCATTGATGTTCAGTAGCCATCTGGCTGGGTTTGGAGATCTAGAAGAAGCACTAGTGTGTTACTTCCGAAAGTCTGCTTCATTTGATGGACAGCTATTGTCGTCTGTCCTCTTTCACATTAGTCTGAGGCGTTAGTGTGAACATCTAATTGTCGACATCATCATCATAACTGAATCTAAAAACCACAAAGGAAAGAGGGAACAAAACAAAATATCAGGTTTTAACTACAGTTTCCCACCATCACAAATATCTTCTGCACAAACAGTTCGCTTTAGCATGTTTAATCATATTTTGCCAAACAATTTTTAGCATTTGAAAGAAAGAAACTTTTTTCAGAACACTGCATTGTGAATTTTGTAAAAAAATTATCAAATTAAGTACAAAGTGTCTTAAATAGAACTATCATGCTACTAGATTAGAACAGACATTTACTTCCAGTATTGTTGCAAAAAGTCAGTACAGAATGTCACCAAGTCATTTGTACAGCTTTAGGTACTAATGTTGTACCATATGACACTGTGAAGGTTTGGTAACGAAAGTTCAAAAACAAGGACTTTGACATTCAAGAAGCAAAGCTGTCTGGCTGGCCTATTGATGTTGATGAGGCCTGGCTGCGAAAACTTATGGAAGAAGATCCGTATGCAACTACTCGAGAACTTGCTAAGGAGTTAGACGTTAGTGCCGTATCCATTAGTTGCATAAACTATGCATCGCATAAACTTAACATACAAGTTCAATTGCTGGGTGCAGTATGAATTGACTCAAGCAGGTAATGTGCCTGTACCCTTAACATGAACTTGCTTAAGACGAACATTCGGTTAACATGAATACAATTTTGGTACTGGCAACAATGTGTATGATCTTATAGGAAATTTTATCAGTTAACCTGAACTTTGATTAGCACGAATTATGAGCTGTTTTTTAGTTCGTTGCATTATTTACTGCATTTTTTAATTTAACACACATTTTCAATATTTTTCTCTGTTGTTTCTTTACTAGGATTGTGTTCAGAAATTTCCCATCTTGTTTCATTCAAAACATTGCAGAATACGTTATGTTCTTTAAAACATGTGTAGCAGAATAACTTTGCCCAACAGTCACTGCATTAACAATGAGCTTCAATCAACAAATGCAATTCTGAGCTCAAATGTTCTTTTTTATTCTTTAAAAGTTAGTTAGTACAACCAATGTTATACATTGAATAATTCTGAGTTAATCAGGTAAAATTACTTACTTGTTTTATTCTTCCACTGGTCACTGGATCGAGCTAGTATCTTCTCTTCTGTCTAAAACTCAGTAAGACACAGTATACTAAATGAGTAATTCCAGTTAAGACTTAAATGAATTTCATTTACAATAAAATATTTACATAAGTATACTGGACTGTAATTTAGTAACATAACAAATTTTCATCACATTCCAACCTGTATTTATACTCCGAAAGTTCTAGTGCAGGAGTGGGTAATTGTTTTGGGTCCGCAGCCACTGTGTTGAAGCAGAGGTTAGTGGAGGGCCACACCTTTTAAAATGATTGCACTATTTATTTGTTAACTTTGCATTTCAGAAAAAATGTAAATTGTAATATAAAAATAAATAAATGAAAATTAAATAAAATAGTGGCAGTTTTATTCAACTCATTTATTGTGTTAATTTCATATCATTTCTAGCTGCAACTTGTCAATTGTAGGTACGAAGTTCTCTTTCCCCGTTCTCGCCGAGAATTTTTGTAAATTCTCAGTTCACTAACACCAATGTTATGGTAGGAATGATATGTCCCCCCTCCTCATGCGTTCCACACAGGATGAAGGCTTCTAGCCTAGGTGCCTGTTTTCCATGTGCTTCGCACCTGAGACTTCTAGCTGCAACTGCATTTAATTGTAGAATCAGTTTAATGAGAAAAATGTATCCTAATTACACTTTTCTATAATCTGTTTGGAATCAGGAGCCAGATTGCTTGTTGAGATTCTCATGACAGACAGACAGACAGAAAGAAAGAAAGAAGTACAGGGGACACCAAAACCTCGCCATGGGGAAAACTGATATCGCCCCACTGCACTAACTATCTATGAAAGTGCACCCTCACGGGGCACACTAGCGCCATACTTGGACATTTGTTTATGTTGCAGCATTTATAATAGTTATATATTTAAAGTGTATAATTTGCATTACAGACAATATTGACATAAGATATACTTTGCAATACACGGGCACTTTGCAATTACATGAATAAATACAATGGATAAATGCAATAAGTATACAATGTATAAATACAAATAGTCATTTAGAGATGTATATACGTATTTCTTTTGTGTTTTGGTTTGGAGTTTTGTTGGTGGTGGGGGGGGGAATGATTATGCTACGTGGTTAGTTGCTTGTTTGGTATTTTGTTACACGGTTCGCAGTTTATAAGTTTATTCTTAGCATGGTTTATATTTCAGCACACAGTTAATGAATTCATTTCATGGTGCATAGTATTGAGTGCGTAGTACTGGTGTATCTGTCACACATTGCACAGTATGAAGTAGTTCATAGTTCGAGTTGATATAAGAAAAGTTACGATTATCTCAATAAATGGAGGTATTTAAGTGTGTTTTCTAATGTCACTCCTGCATAGTAAGAGGGCGAAGTGTGGATATTTTTATTGTTGCATTTTCTGAACTTGGAGAATTATTTCGTGTTGTATGCTATGGATGGCAGAGGTCCAGTCCTTGGCGTTGTAGGGAATCGATAATATTTTTGATGTTTTGGAAGACTTTACGGTGTTTAATGATGAATATTCTAAATTCTATTCCGGTATCGGTGGGATGGCGAATGTGATGGGCTGATGTTCGCAGACATTGAAACATGTAATATTTAGGGTCTCCGCTTTCCTCACATATGCATCTATCCGACGTAGCCATATTCCGATCATAAAAATACTTGGGAAAGGGACCGTGACCCGAGATATGGGTGAGAAAGTAGGTTGATATTGTGGTATTTTCACCAGCCTTGGGCAGCAGTTCGAATGTACGTCGCCTTTGCGGTCCTTGTTCCCACTGACGTTGCCACTTTTCATTCACCATTTGTTTTAGTTTGTACTTTAATGCTGATTTTGGCCATGGGATATGAATTTGACATCCTATTTGTTCTAGTGCTGCCTGTTTTGCTAGAAAATCGGCCCTTTCATTGCCTTCACAAGCGTTGTGCCCTCTGGTCCATGACTGGACAAATTTCTTATTACTTGTGCTTATGATGTCTTGAATTTGCCGGGCTATTGGAGAATTTGTGTCCTGTTGTTTGATGGCATGTATGGAGGACTGACTGTCGGTGATTACATGGATAGTATCAGTATTTAACTCTTAAGTTACATAATGCTGTTTAGTATGGCTATGAGCTCTGCTTGATATACACTGTTTTGCGGCCGAAGGTGACCTTGCCATTCGGAATGAAGGCTTGTTTTTGTTTTTATGGTGACACCGCTTCCTACCTTATGTTGGATCTTTGAGCCATCCGTGTATGCAGTAAATTCAGTTGATGGAGGTGGTTTGTCAAGGTTGCAACTGAGGTTGTCAAGACCCAGAGCGGGATGTCTGTTATGTTTCGGTGGCTTTTCTTCGTAGTCTTGTGGATTGAAAATGATGTCGTTGTACGTGGCAGTTTTCGTATGTTGGATCTTTGAGCCATCCGTGTATGCAGTAAATTAAGTTGATGGAGGTGGTTTGTCAAGGTTGCAACTGAGGTTGTCAAGACCCAGAGCGGGATGTCTGTTATGTTTCGGTGGCTTTTCTTCGTAGTCTTGTGGATTGAAAATGATGTCGTTGTACGTGACAGTTTTCTTGAGTTGTAGGATCATTGTGGACAGTGCTTCGATTTCTATTTGAATTGGTAGTGGAGTCATTCCGGCTATTGTTTGCAGTGCATTGGTGGAGGTTGTTGAGAATGATCGGGTAATATTGATGGGTGATTATTTATTGGTCGTTGAATTGAGTTAAGAGTCTGAATTTTTCTCACTGTCATGGGAAAGGCCCAGATAGCAGCTCCGTAGGTGATTATTTTATTGATTACTGTGTTTAAAAGAATTTTCATAATGCGATGGTTAAGACCCCAGGAATATCTTTTCATAGTCCTTAATGCTTTCGCGATTTTGGCAGAGGTTAGCTTCTTTTTCTGGAGATGCGGTATCCAATTGAATTTCTGATCTATGGTGAGTGTTTGATGGTCTTTACACATTTTATTTTATTGTTTCCAATTCGCAGCATAGGGTTCCTGGTGATTGTTTGCCCTGGCTTGTGTATTATGAGTGCATGCGATTTTAGGTGTGGTATTTGGAGTTTTATTGTATGGCAAAGGTTGTTGAATATATTAAGGGTGGTGTTGCAATTTTCCTGTAGTTGTCTTCTTGTTGATCCTTGAATTATGAAGGTGACATCGTCGGCGAAGGCAACAATTCATGTGTGATTTGGCCACTGATGATCGATATTATTATTGAAGGTGATGTTCCAGAAGTCCGCACTCATACACGACCCTTGGGGACATCCTCGAGTTTGTTTTCTGGTGATTATGGTATTGTCGTGGATTACTACGTTTTGCCTGTTCTTGAGATAGTCCGTAATCATAAGGTACAGATTTTTTGGGCATTGCATCTCCCTGAGGGCCTGCTTGACAGCTGGCCACCAGAGAGAGTCAAATGCGTTTTCCAGGTCAAGACATAGGAGAGCCGAATGCATTTGATTGCTTTTGTTTGCTTGTTTTTGAGAGATTGCACGCTATATCTATTGCGTGAGTAGTTGAGCTTTTGGGTTTAAATCCATTCTGATTGGTACTTATCCTATTGTCTTTATATATATGGTATTTTATTCTATTGACCAATAGTCGTTCAAGAAGCTTTCCCATGGCTGGTAGTA
Source organism: Stegodyphus mimosarum (assembly GCA_000611955.2). Classification (NCBI taxonomy): domain Eukaryota; kingdom Metazoa; phylum Arthropoda; class Arachnida; order Araneae; family Eresidae; genus Stegodyphus; species Stegodyphus mimosarum. Next base: position 158,197 of record KK118845.1, read on the forward strand.
GATTATTGGTCGGTATGAGCGAGGGTCCTCTGGTTTTTTGTTTTTCTTTGAGAACAGGATGACTTGTCCCTGCTTGAAGCAGTCCGGGAAGCAGTTGTATTTCAGACATTTATTGTAAAGGTTTAGGAGTATTTCCGGGATGACTTTACAGATTATCTTTAAAACTTGATTTGAAATCCCATCTGGTCCAGGTGCCTTCGCAATGTTAAGTGCTCTGACGAGTTGCAACAATCCGCTCTTTGTAAATTGCCTGCCATCTGGGGTGTTTGGTGGATTGATGGAAGTTCTTAATTCTCGTTGCTTTGGGGTTTCTTCATCGCTGTTGTCCTGTGGGAACACATGGTCTAGGATGTTGTTTAAGGCTTCTGTGGCGACGTTGGCTTTGTTCTGTGTATGGATACTATTTGAGGTGTGTATCTGCGTTGGCTTGAAAATCTTTGAAGTGGCCATTTTATAGAGTGCTTCATAAGTATTCTGGTTATTGGTGCAAAAGGAGGTCCAAGATTTCAGTTTAGCTTCTGTAATTTTCTTCTTATAAATTGCCCTTTGCCTGTTGTATTCGGCCCACGCTGTTGTGCGATCTTCGTCGTTTGTGCTGGACTTTAGTCTTCGTCTTAGCACTCTGGTTTTTTGGCGAGCTGCACGCAGTTCTTTGGTCCACCAGTTAACTTTTGTTTCGTTGGTGGCTGACTTTAGTTTGAAGGACACGTGGCAGCGTTCTTGAATAAGTTGTGTGAAGTGCATTGCATATGTATTGACGTCTTCTTTGGATTTCGTCTGGGTGATGGTATGTAGAATGGATTGAACTTAATATTTTGATAAACTTTTTCTCTGTGCTGCTACTATCTCGAAAGCATTTCGTTTGTATGTTATCTATTTTCTGGGCAATTTCAAAGGTGATGTATTTGTGGTCGGAGAAAGAATTGTCTTCACTGATCTTCCTGTTCTGGATTTTGTGAGTTAGATGGTGTGTACTGAGAGTCAGATCGGACCATCCTCTTCCATTGATTGTGGTGAAAGTGAAGGGTCGTTGTGAAGAATTAAATTATTTGAATAAATAAAGTCCTCCATTTCTATTCCTCTTGGGGTGGTACGTGGATAACCCCATAGGCTGTTCTGTGCGTTAAAATTACCATTGATCACGTGAGGGACGTTGCTATTGTGGAGAGTCGTCTTTATTTCTTGGAGAGTGTTATTGATGTCTTCGATAGGCGACGCTATAAGCGCTGGTAAGGTAGATTTGTGATTCTGCTGTAGTAATGGATATGGTGACTACATCTCTGTGTAACTTGATAATGAGTGAAGTCCAGGACTTATTGAGTACGCTGATGGCTGCTCTCGAGGACTGTGTAGTGTCCGAGTCGTGTCAGGATATGACGTTCCATGTTAGTGGTAAGTTTCTTGGGCAACCTTGGTTGCAGTAAGGCTCTTGTAAAAAAATTATGTCATGCATGATATTGCTCGGATATGAATCGAATCAACTTATCGGTGGCTGTCTTTGAACGCTGAAGGTTGATATGCAGAGCTTTAATTCCATTTTGACGATTAGACTGATGGAGGAGTGTTGTGGGATGGTTTTCTATGAAACTGGCTTTGCTTGGAGGTTGACTACTCATTGTATTGCGTTCTGCTCTTGATTCCCAAAACTGCTTCTTTGTAGGTTGCGCAATAGTTAACATAGGCGGGGTGATCACATGAGTATTTGGTGCCGTAATGCTTGTTGCTTATTTCACAGTTTATGCAGTTGGGGCTATTAGATTTACATTCGCTGTCATGATGTTTGCCACTGCAGTAGGCACAGTGTGGATTATAGGTGCAATCCTTAGAGCGATGGCTAAACGCTTGACAGTGATAACATCTGTGGGCATCTATAAATTCTGTAATTGAGCTGGTGTGCCAGCCGAAATGAACGGTTCGTAAATTGATACATTTATGGAATGAAACAGTTTCACATTCTACAATCCATTTGATTGTGTTGTATTTGTCCTTGAGTTTAAACAGAGGTTTGAAATTGGAGATGTTGCTGTTCGTAGCTTTTGCTAGTGCGGTGCTTACTGCTTCAGCTGTTGTATTCGACGTGATTTGGTGGATGGCGCACTTAGGGGTTCTTAGCTTTGGAACCGTTGTATGTATTAAATCAGTTGCTTTTTCCGTCTGTTTGAGGAGGTTGTCTAGTTTAGCTACGTCATCCTCTGAGGTACAATGTACTGCAAGTCCACCTTGTTTTATTGGCACTATTTTTTTAATTTGAGTTTGAATGTTTTCGATCGGGAAGATGTCTTGCAGTTTTTCTTGTAGTTTTGGCACACTTCTGGCGTCCTTTGCATAGATGAGAAAAACTGGCTCTTTTTTCTTTTGCCTCAGAACTTGTGCATAGGTTTTTTTGATGCTGGGTGCGTCATAGTTACCGCAATTGGTGATGTCATTTGGAGCAGCACTGTGACTTGTTTACTACTGCTGTTGCTTCGGCGGTGCACGGCTGTTGTTCGCAGGGTTCGGCGATTACTGGTGTTTCATTTGCGTTGTTGCTGGCTAGGTTATAGAGCATTGATACTAGAGATATTAGCTCTTCCCGTATAAGATTGGGAATTAAGTATGTGCAGCTGTAACATGAATTTAAGAGCTCTCATGCAGCGAGAGTAGATGCCATAGGCAGATGCAGGTATTGATTCTCATGACAGCCTGCAAGTTTATATCTGTCAAAGAGCATCTGTATTTACTCTTGTTGATCTTCAAGCAAAACTTTGACGACAAATTTTTATGGGCCCAAATACAGAGAACATTTTTAGTGCAAATATGGAAATTTTTCAGCAGACAAATATATGTAGAAGTTAACAAATGTCACAGTATTAAACATTTCTTTTTCAGTGTGATTAAGTTCACTGTGCAGCTCCTCAGGTACTGTGTCTCTATCACTAGTGATGGGATGTGAGAGCAAACTGAATTTAGGCTCAATTTTCCTGAATTCTTCTTGTGACCTTCTCATCCAAACTCTGTAAATGATTCCTAATCTCAGGAGAAAACTTTCAGGCATTTTCTTTTCCTAATAAGGAGAAATGCCAAAAATTGCATTCACTTCCTTTCCTTGCAAATAGACCTAGTTTTGCCTTCAACAATTTTGGATGCGTCATTTCTTGTGAATACAACTCTTTTCCTTGCAGTATCACATTCAGTTCATTCAGTATTCTAAATACATCAGCTGCGAACAATATCTCATACCTCCATTCCCTACATCTTATTTTTGTAACAAAATAATGTCCTTCAGGTCCAGAAATAAGAGGACTTCATTCTACAATACCCAGACTCTTTTTATCACTTACCCTGTCTTTATACTTTGTCTCCTCATCCTTAAGAACTGTCAATGGTGAAGTGTCCTTCTTCTGATTTCACTCACTGCACTAACAATAAGATCTACCACATGCTTTAAGTCCAGTGTAGCTTTACAAAGGCTCTCCTGATGCAAAATGCAATGAAAAGCTATCACTCTCTGTGGCTTGTGCTTGTAGCTTGCTTTTAAAACCTTAACCATACATACATTTTTGCACTGAAATCTGTGGCTCCCATCACTTGTAATTTTTCCCATTTTGTTCCTGGACAAAGCACTTTTCTCCACACAGTTTGCGGCACACTCAAGCAAGTAATGATCAGTAGCTCTTCATTGGTCCTAGGCCAAGTAATTCCTCTGTGATGAAATTTTCATTAATGCCATGGATGAGTAATTTTGCAGTCTCATCTTTATCTGTGCTCTGATCCATGCCAAAGAAAACCAAATAAATTTTTTGTTCGTAGTCTTCAGCTGCTCTGTGACTTTGTCACTAGTTCAATGTGCTGCCTGTAGTCTTTGACAATGAAATGCTTTCAGATTTGCAACTCGCGTCAGGACACAGTGCACTTGCTTGCTCCACCATACATTGTTTAATAAAGTTGCCATCCAAAAAAGCTTGTTGTGTTTTGCAAGTTTGTAGGCTTCCATGAAACTTGCTTTAGTCACATTATTTTGAAATGTTGGTTGCTTTGTAAATAATATTTGTTGCTTAAGCCTTTTCATGCATTCCGCTGCTTTTATTTTGTGTTCTTCCTTAGAAAGTTTGCAGCCAAATTTGCAGTGTTTCATGGTGTCATTGCGGATTGTACACTTTAATAGTATGGCTATCGTTTCATGATGCAATAAACATTGTTTTATGTCCTGCATTACGAAAGAAATATTTGTTTATCCATCCTTCATTAAACATAACATTCATCTCTGATTTTATGTTTTTTGGAGGTTTCACGATTTAAGTTGGAAATTTATTTACTATTGCAATGACAAAATTAACCAGATCAACCAGAAAAGCACTGTGCATGATTATTTATGTGACTCTTTTAGTAGAATATTCGAGACGTATCTTCAGTCACTCATAGGAAGAAATCTTGTTTCAAAGACGATTTTTTTGGTTGTCTTGGTGGGCCACAAAAAAACTCTTAATAGGTCACATATGGCCCACGGACTACTACTTGCTATAATGTGTCTGTATTAGTTTCAGAAGAGACACTCAGTTTCATAAGTAATGATTTGTAGTGAAGCAAATAAAAATTGATGAAAAAGGAACAAAAACTGGTTGCATGAATTTGACCAAGTGAGAGAAAAGTATGCATTGTGGGATGTCTACAATATGTACAAAACTGGAATTTTTATAATCTATTCTTAAGTTGTACTCTTGGAATAAAAGGTGATGAGTACCATAATGGAACATGCATGTGGAAGAAAGGTCATCAGAAGAAAGTGAGGAGGAATATATATCATTTGCCCATCTGCTAGGAAATCTTACACACCATGCTCACTTTAGGACATTTTCGTGCAATATCCGAACTGACCACTTGTTTTACAAAAGCCATGAATACAGTTGGCCATGAAGTTACCAGGCATTTTCTTTCCCATATATAGGAATTTTAAACCCTTCAGCACCCATGCTCCCTTTCGCTGTGATAGTAACCACGTAGGACAATTTTCACCCTAAGGTTACATTTTTCACAGTTCGCATTAAATATAATGAACAAACATAATTTATTACTTGGATTGAAAGCAGAAGGATTGAAAGCTAATTTTGCATGAAATTAATTTAATATGTTTAATTTCAAGTGTATTTTAAAACATGTAGCTTAATTTAAGGTCTTGCATATCTTTGGTATTCAAAAGAAAACTGTAAAATGTGTAAATATACATTATCAGGGTTCGTACAGTCCATAAGAGTGCTTAAAAGTCCTTAGGTTTTTTGAATTGATTTTTGATCCTTAAAAGTCCTTAATTTTGGCCAAAACCAGCAGAAGGTCCTTAATTTTAATCATCTGAAATTTTTATCTGTTTTACGACTATCATTTTGAGTGCAAATTAGCATTTTGGGGGGGGGATATTTTTGATGATTAACTGACAAATATGGTTATCTTTTGAATGGGTGAATGGGTTATATTTTGTTCCTATTTCTAATACAAGTGATGAGATACTCAAGTTTCTGAGCAAGAAGTGAAACAAAAGCATTTCGAAATTATTTCATTTTTTCTACTGAAGAGCTCTTAGAGAAATTTTTGCTTTTGGGGACATGAATTCTTCTATTAAATAGTAAATTTTATCAACATTTTGGAAATTTTAAGATCAGTTTCTATAGAAAATTTTTAATTCCGAGATCTGGGAATTTTTCAACGATTTTTTTTTAAAGCATTGTAACATTGATAAATTTCATTAAAATAATGGTAATATATAAAAATTATTCTTAAAAAATAACATTCTAAGTAAAGCATTTTCATTTTTCACTGTCATATTATAAAGTTTCATTTTGGCCATTTATTGTACAGCATTTTGAATCTAAAAAATAAACAAGGTATAATGCTTAAAAGCACAGTTTGCGAAACATTTCTTAGCAAAATGGCTTTCTGGCAAAATAGGCTGTGTAATTAATAAAAATTGTCCTCTTTGTAATTTTTTCATGGAAAGAGTCTTTCCCATGTAATTGTGTCAGAATATTCGTTAGTTTTCTCTATAAAATTAATTTTACATTTTTTCCCCTCTGATTTTTTTTCCAAAATATTTTTGGTTTTTATCCGTTTCAGAATTGGTAGGAGTAATTTTTCTTTAAGATTTTAAACATTGCAGCTTGGAAAGTTTAGAAGGATTTGAAGGCAAGATTAATAGACCCACGATTATAGAAGATTCCAGAAAAATGTGACAAAATGAAAAATGTCTTCATCGTGTTAACACGTAATGGATGTATTTTACAGGAAGTTTGCTCTGAATTTCATACTTTTTGGAGAACATCTGTAAGAAGAATGAAAACATTATATTTGAATGTTTTACTTCTGATACTAGAATCTTTTTCGTAACATGTTATCTTCCGTTTATTTTTGCTACTTTTCACTAGACACAAGCATAGAAAATATCAGAAATGCTTGTAATCTTATCACATAGACAGGCATTATAGAAATGAATTTTTTATTAATAAAGAAATTGAAAACTGACAATTTAAAAGATTTATCTAATATGTCTTAATGCATCGTACACAGGTCTGGTGCTAGGTATTTTCCCACTTGATGCAATCTCTGTGGATCCTAAATTCTGCTTCCAGTACCTGCTCTAAATTCTAAAAGTTTTGCCATTTCTAGATATTGTTGCTCCGTGTAAATCTGCCAGCCTTGTAAACCGGCCCTTACCATATATTCTGAATGTTCATATTACTAAAGAAATAATATTAGCAGCTTTTCTATACATTCTAAATATGCATTTATTTTTTTTAGAATAATAGAAATCTTTAATTAAATCCAAAAATTCTAAAAGGAAACTTGTTGAAGAAAGAAACTAAATGCATAAAGAGAAAGAAAATTATTCTTCAAAGATATGTACACTTATTAATATGCAGTTGTTTATAATTTCAGGCTTTACTAAATTTCCCATTTCTATTTCCTCACCAGAATGCAAATCACTTAAACAGTTTTTAAACTTAGGTTTTTGGAGTGTATGTAAAACAGGGTGTATTCCTGACCTCTACTTGCTTGCTGCAGTAGTTCCTACCAGCTCTGATAATTTGTAGTTATTCATCTTTGCATTATTGCTGCCAACAATTAAATTTGTTATGACAATAGAGTTGCTGAGCCAGCTTAATTTAAAATTAAATCGTACAGTCTTTGACCACTAGTCCACATTTTTAGTTTGAATTCGATTCTTGTTTAATTACATCACCTCGAGCTCTAATTGATTTTCATACCGTAAGAACATGCTTTTATGTTCTAAGAACTTTTAAATAAGCCAAACCTTTTTCTGACTTTGTAGTTACTTTCAGACATACTGATAATTTGTATCAAGTCTGTCGGGGGGGGGTTAGGATTATTTTACTTTTACCAGATCAAGTAAGCCTTCATAGGTGCATTGTGGAGAGGTTGACAAGTTAAAAGGTAAAGCATGCAGAAACTAGTGAGAACATTAGTTTGCATATTGAGACAAATTTCTAATTGTTAGAAAAGATGCTTAAAGAGAAGCAAATTGATATAAATTAGCCAAAATATATGGGAAGGCTTCAAATTAGAAAGACGCATAAGTATTTTATTGAGTGTTGTTGCCACAAAACATGTTTTGTATCTTTTAATGTGTACTCTAATATCCTTTAAGAATCAATGTCATAAATTACATGTATTTTAAACCATGGAATTTCATTAGATTGACATATTAATAAGTCTTTTTGAACAAATGTTGTTAAAAAATAAATCAAATTTAATAGTGGCCATGTAAATACATAATGACTAAGGTTATCTAACTACCTAGTTTAATTATTTATAACTAGCTGCTTACCCTTAAAAATTAAAGTAAGTTATTGCCTTTCATTAGTGCTTACCGTGGCCACAAGATAAAACACAAAAATGTAAAAATTCATCTAAAACTTATTCTTCGCATCTAGTGAGACTTAAAATAAGGCAAAACAGCTCATCACCTCTGGTACTTTAGAGGCTTATTGGAACCTTAAAGTACATTAATTGTGTTACAACCCCTAGAACTCTACATGAAGCTACAACACTTGACTGCGTCAGACACAGCCCAACTAACTTTCAAAACTTGCCACTTACATCAGGGCTTTCGGGTTTGTTCTGATCAGCAGGTCTGTTTCTAGACAAGCAGCAGTGGTGACAACAGACAGTCTTTTGTTATGAATTATGTTGGTTATGATTTTACTTCTCATTTTAACCTATGCCGCTTGACATAAAATCTACTTGCTATTTACTAAACCTCTAGACTGAACAAGTATGTGACAAAATAAGACATAAAAGTAATCAGCATAAAGCTGACTGTTAGTAAAACGTAAATATAATGTCATTTATCGTCTTTCACAAATATGTCCAACTATTACAAGTATAAAATATTGAATGCTGCTTGATAAATTTCATAAAGTTATTTTATTCTCAAACTTATTAATAATTATGTGAATTAAGTTATGCTTAATAATAATGCATCCTACTTACGGATCTATTGTATTTTTAGGATGGTATGGCAAAAGCAATGTTCAGGCATAGATAATATTTTAAACTGAATTTACTCAGTTCCCATTTGCTCATAGGTCCTTAAGTTTTTTCAGTAATGGTCTTTAAAAGTCCTTAAAAGTACTTAATTTCTGTTTGTAGAAATGTTTATGAACCCTGATTATTTTCACAGTCAAATTTTAACTAATCCTAACTTTTAACTAAAAATAAGTTCCCTTGATTTTATTATTTAACAAAATTATTCCCTTTAATTTTTTAAATTATATTATAATACAATTTACCATTTGTTCCCTTTCAAGTACAGTAATACAATTTATCATTTCATCCCTATCAAAATTAAGTACAGTAATACAATAACTGAAACACATACCTTTAATTATTCAAAATCTTTACTTTTGAAATATTCTTCACATAAGATATTTACATGTTTCTTACAGCAAGATTGCATGTTTCATACAGCAAGATATAAATGTTTTCCAGTCGTCTTTTCTAGGACAAATATCACATCATCTGCAGGTTCTTTTTTAAAACTTTGGTTCATTATTTATATCTACTCCAGCCAACCTCTTCACTACATTTTTAGTGCAATAAGTAGAGATGTGATACTTAATCAAATTACTGCATGTTCTTTTACAAGAGCTAATGATAATTCTTTCATGAAATCCCTTTGTTTTATATTACTCTGCTCATGGTTAGAGTTGTGAATTATGAATGCATTAATCCCAGCAATATTCATTAGTCTAGAAAATATTGTAAGCAGCCAACGTCAGCATCTCCTTGAAACTGAATATGTCTCACATAATTCGTCTACAGTGTCAACACCACCTTTAGTCATATTGTAGAACATTATCATTTTGGGTTTGTTCTGGTCTTTTGATTCTAGATCAATTTTGTTGTCATCATGCATGGATGCCAATACCAGGACTGATGCTTTTTTTGGGGGCGGGGGACATATGATGTTAAAGTAAGTTCCTTATTTTTGAAGCCAAATAATGAAGAGTGTACATGTCTACCTTTGTGAGGTAAAATTTCTAGCAGAATTTCTCTTTTATTTTTTTGTAGTGTCCTGATGCAAGTAAGTTTATTATTCAGTAATAAATCAGTCTCTAAAAGAACACTTATGAACCAGTTATCCATTGTTACATTCTTACATGTTCCTTTTATCGTCAAAATGATTCTTTTGACGACATCAGATGCCGTATTTGATTGCCTGTAAGGTCCGATAGGTTGTTGACTGGCGTATATTTCTGAGTATAAAATGTGCGAGAATTGCATAAAGCAAAAAATTTAATACCATACTTGGCTGGTTTATTTCTCATGTATTGTCTGAACTGACATCTTCCTCTAAATGCTTCCAGTTTTTCATCGACTGTGCAATATTCGGACAGAGGATACAGTTTCCGTATGATGCAAGTCTATCAGTTTCTTTTCTTTCTGATCGTGAATTTACATTATCAGACCTAATGCATCTCAAAAAGAAATGAAAATGATTGAGTGTCATTGTATTTTGAAAAATGCTAATTCCAAAACCATCAGTGGACCACAAGTCTTTTGCGTTCAGATGCTATGCTCTCAAAACATCAGCGTGGTATAACAATCCAAACAAAGCCTTCAGTTCAGCTACATTTGTTTCCAGTGCATCTCTTTCTCTGGAAAATTTACCTTTTATTGTGGAAATATAAATATTAGGTTCACCAAATTTCCAAAAATATCATCATCCAAAATTTGAAGTAAACAATCAACTGGAGTTTTTAAATTTTGATATTGTTTATTTACACTAGGTAAATGGGTTAGAATGTTTTTTGACAGAGTCTGAACATTCTTGAAAGGCAATATTTTAGACCATTTTGTTCTGTCTTTTCCCATATAGAAATCTTCAGATGAGACAGCGTGAAGTGACACATAAATCATCTAAATCATGTTCTTGTTCAGAATCTGTATTGTGATCACTTTCTGATATGTGATCATGCTCAAATTCAGAATCTTCTGTTTCAACACTCGCGAGGAGAGCCCACAGTCTGTCTTGTTCATGTTCGTATGCACTCATGTCAACTGAAGTAGTGAATGAAAGTAGAACAATCCACACCGTGTGAGGTTGCTACCATCTCATAGCTCATTATTTGTAAATAATCTAGTCATTCAGACATTGTGAAAAAAATTCCTTTCAACTATGCCTTTATGAACTCAACCTTGAAAGGTAATGGAAATACCAGAACAGTCATGTACTTCTTCTTTTCCTAGTAAAAATATAGGAGTGGGGTGTGAATTGTCCCGTTATGGGTGCTGACGGGTTAACCAAAAAATTATCTGTGAGTGCATTATTTTCATGCTACAGTATAGTAATTATTATGGTACTGTAGTGTTTTCTGGGATGTCATACATAACGTACACTGGTGTGAAAAAATTAAGGACGAGACGGTTTTTTCAATATAACTTTGTACAAAAGCTTTCCAAATCAACACATTTAATACCGTAAGATCCCCAATATGTAAGGACATGAGTAATGTAAGCAACACTTACTAAAAGAGAAATCAGAGGGATAAAGAGAAGCTTTATTGAAAAAGTAGCAGGGAGCGCAATGCGACTGAAGGCCAAAACATCCCTGTGATGGGTGTCCAGCAAGAAACATGCGGTCTTTAATAGGGAATATGATCTCCCCTGACTGCTAGGCAGGTTTCACATCATTTGTGCATGCTGGATATGTGGTTGTTAATGAGCTGTTGAGACACTGCTGCTCGTTCCTCTTGTAGCACCAATCGCAGTTTCGGAATCGTTACTGGCGATAAGTTACGTGCTGCCACGGGTCTCCCTAGTAAGTTCCGTACATGCTTGACGGGATTTAGATCCAGAGACCTTGCCAACCAATCCATGTGTTCAATAACTTCACTCTCCAACAGCTCTTCGACAGTAACTGTGCGATGAGGTGGAGCGTTGTCGTCCATGAAGAGGAACTGAGGACCCATAGTCCTTGTGAAAAGACGCATGTAAGGAAGAAGAACCTCGTTACAATAGCAGTCCCAGGTGACGAACCTCCTTGGGAGATATGAAGATCAGTCCGGCTACCAAGCATTATGTCTGCTCGAATGAGAACTCTGCAACCTCCAAAACAGTCCCTTTTGATGATGTTGAAGGGGTTCCCCGCTCTCTCCAGATGTGTATGTGTCTAGAATCGCAACTCAGACTAAATCTGCTCTCATCTGTAAAGAGTACTCGTCCCCATTCATTGTCTCTCCAATTCCGGTGTTCCCGGCACCACAGAGAACGCCTTCTCTGATGGACAGGTGTTAGAGGTACACACCGTACAGGGTGTCGTGCAAACAGACTACCACCGTGCAGTCTTCTGGCCACGGTAAAACACGATATCGGTCGCCTGTGTCTAGCGATTTCTCCTGTAAGGCAATATACCGGTCATCTGCGGGTGTGGTTCCTCGTGGACGACCACTACCAAACCCCCGGATAGCTGTTCCTGTAGTTTGAAATTGTCTCCAAAGTCGGGAAACGATGCTGTGAGCAATTCCGAACTCTGCAGCCACACTTGTCGCACTGCGGCCTTCCTCCAACTTCCCAATGATTCGACCTTGGGTAAAAGCATCCAGATGTCGTCTAACAGATTGATTTTTCGCCATTTCTCGCTGAGGCAGCAACTTGGTGTGATTTTAACTGCTATACGGCGTACAATCTCTTTGCCAGAAATACTGATCTTACACCGACAACATGCTTTATACTACTCAGACACTCCCCCATTACGTCTACCTGCATATCTGCGCATGTGCTACCGTACATCACCTTACTTAATCTCCTGATTGGTCTTTCTGTCCGCTCTGCCTCTTCGTTCAGCTGATATGCTAATTTTTCGACTTCGTCCTTAATTTTTGCACACCAGTGTATTGTAATACTTATGTAACTATATCCTGTAAATGCTTAATGTGTAGGAAAAAACTGTTCCAAAAATAAGATTTGAGTCTCTAGTTTTCGTGATTTTTTTTACTGCGAATTCATTTTTTGGTCCCTTAAGATTTCTGTTAATGAGGGCTTTATATACACTGAATAGAAAGCTAACATTGATACTGTAAAGAGTGAAAGGAAAAATTATCAGGAAGGAAATCCTATGTATTATTGTGGATTCAGGTTGGAAACGGAGCGAAGCATGAAGCGGATTTGCAGGCTTTGTTCGAATAGGTGAAAGAGTGCAACATCCGTCTGACGTGCAAAATAGAAGTGGTCAGCTCATCGCAGGGCCAAGGTGCTCATCACAGGCAAAGATGCACAAGCACCCTGGAGCCCACAGTCTAGAAAGCAGATATTAGGGCACTGTCAGCCTTGGCTCTCTGAGGGCTGTTGAGCCGCTGAGTTTAGTGTATTATGTCAGCAGCATGATTCTATCAAAATAAATGATTTTAGGAATGGATTGGATCTCAAGGAATACTACTTTAAAAATAAAAATGTGTCCAGTTTTGTCCTAGTTAGGGCATCATTATCATTTTAACTACTGATATAAATATATATATATATATATTGTAATTTAATATTTTAGCTCATGTTTAACGATTAAAGTTATCCTTATGATTTCTGCCTGAGATAAGAGGTTTGAATCAATAGATGCAGTATGCAAAATATGCTGTATAAAACCCAGACAAAAAATAAAAGTTAAAGCATATTATTTACATGTAAGTGACCCATTGTATATTTTCTAGGGTAGTGAAGAATTGTTTGCAGTTGATCCAATGATGACACGGAGTAGCCTAAGTGAAGTATCTATACGATCATCTAATGGCCTTGTTGTTGAAAATTCCCAGTCATCCCTAGGTGTTGATGGCTCTTCGCGTGAAAGAGAAGATGAAGATCCAGAGGTATACTGAATAATAACTATCCATAATTCTGCATATTTAATTTTTAGTTCTTTATTAAATTTCATCACTTCATACAGTTTATAAATTTTCAAATTTTGCTTTCCTTTCATATTAAGTTTAAAGTCTTATTTTTCATTTTAAAGTGGGTATCCCCTTGCTGAATTAATTTCCTATTTTAGCCAAGTTAATAATTTCTGTATAAGTAAATACTAATTATTTCTACAGTGTAAATGTCATGATTAACTTTGACTGCCAGTTTGTCGTTTGCCTACGTGTTAACTGGATTCAGAATAATTGTTTGGGGGGGGGGAGGAATCAACCATTATTGTATATTTTTCGTGAATATTTTGTTAATGAAGAAATGTTTCACTCTAAATATAATTTTGAAAATGGGGATATTCTAGAGAATACCTAATGAAATCTTGGGTGTGTTTCATTTCCACTATCATTCAAAATGGAAATTTATGTGATAATGAAAAATATTTTATGAAAGCCTCTTTTTTTTTTACTTCCTTGTACGTAGTAAAAAGGAAGTATTGTAATAACGAAAAATTTCGGGAATCATATTTCAACGAAAGTATCTATTTTGACCACTATTGAATGCAATTTAGCAATGCTTTTGAATGACATTAGTCCATAAGAACAGAATAAAGGACTTCTTTTTCTGCCCCCCTCCAAAAAAAATATAAAACTGATTTAAAATGGATTCTGAAGAGATTTTTTCTGGGCGTAGGTGCGTACGTATGTATGTATTTGCATTTGTACGTACATACATATCTATGTATGTATCTCGCATAACTCAAAAACGTCCAGAATGTTGAAATTTTGTATATAGAACTGCTATAATAGATGTGCACCTTCTATTTTCTTTGCAATCAACCGCACCAAGAAGTATATATATTTATGTAT
>KK118845.1:172632-198329 GCA_000611955.2 Stegodyphus mimosarum
GCTGAAAATAACAATTAACAGACGGCCCCTTTCTCAGAGCGTACAGCAAAGCCTCCACTTGGGCTTGAACTCAAAAAAATAAGACTTAACTAATGCTTAACTAAAGAGATATAGACGAAGCTATAAAAATTCTAAGTAGTTGGCCCTTAAGTATCGAATAAGCCAGCGAAGCTATCAAGGGCCTGTAATACTGCCAAGCGTAGTAACAGCGTAGAGTCGTAGCCAAAATGCAAAAGCGCGCTATTCAGGAACTCTTACGCTCTCTCTCGAAGTCAGTGAAACTTCGACTTAAATATTACTCTTTCTCATTTGCATTAAACACGATTCATAAAACACATTCTGGTAGGAAATTGTAAGCTGAAATTAGGATGGATAGGAAAGTAGCTTTAACTAAAGATAACTGTCAAAAATTTAGGATAAACCTTACAATCTCATCGATCAGGAGCTTAAAATTTATTCCCTTTTCTGTAGCAATGACATTATCTCGAAACATTAAAACGAAGGAAATTAAGTTACTATCTATTACTTAAACATTGTAACCCAAAAAAATTAGGGGTTCTACAGAAGATTAATGTCGAAGTTATTTTACTTTCCATTTAGAAAGAATTCTTCCGTTCAGTATCATTAGTGTGCGTTGTCTTAATAAAATATTTGATTCAGTCCAATGTTTCATTATTCTGAGAATGTTAAGTCGATTTTATTTCTGGCAATTTGTTACATGCGCTGGCAGTTCTTCTTATTGCTAGTGTAAATTAAATAAATTTTAAATTTCGTTCGCTGTCTGTAATTTATTTAACTCGCAAATCTGTGTCGAAAGGGGAACATTTGATAGATTTCTTATACATTATACATTATGTTTATGTCAGTTTTCGGATCATGTGTTTATTATATAGATACTTTAATGTTAAAAAACATGTTCCTGCTTATGTGAAGTAAATTTCTTTTCTCAGCTTTCGTCTCTGTTTTCAAACATATTCTCTAGGGGAGATGAAAAAACACTTTTTCTTATTTTCTATCACTATGCGCTAGAAAAGTTGTTTGTTGCCCAACTATGTGAAATGAGATAAGAAGTTTTCATACAAAAATATATGTTTCGTTACAGCATTGCACTCAAACGTTGGAAATAAGAGAAATTTTGCTGGCTTTTGCCAGTTTTTTTTTATAATTACTAAATTAAGAACTATCGAAATGCGTCTGTTCCTAACGTTGCTTGAGGGCATGAGAGCACGTAAACCGTTTAAAACCTGTAATTTTAAGGCACTTATTGTTTAAGCAAAAAGCTAAAAAAAACTTTTTACTTCCTCGTGCGAAGTACGAATTGTAATCGCGAAAAATTTGGGGTATCATATTTCAACGAAAATATCCATTTTGACCGCAATTTAACGGTGTTTTTACGTGATATCCGTATGTAACGGCAGGATAAAGGACTCTTTTCCTCCAAAAAATTATAAAACTCACTTAAAATAAGATTCTGAAATGATTTTTTGTGGCGTTTGTATGTATGTATCTCGCATAACTCAAAAACCAGTAGCCTCAGAATGTTGAAATTTTGTATATTGTACTGCTATAACATGTAGATGTGCATCTCCTGTTTTGGTTGCAATCGGCAGCACCAATAGTATATAAATATATTTATATATATATCCACTCTGTTACTCGGCTTAGTGAGTTCAGTTTTTTTGTTCTTATATGTTGGTAAATTGTGCATTTTTTGCTTTAAAAATAATTGAATATCTTCCGGTTAAGGTTTTTATGCCTTTAGTAAATCTGCATGCAAGATTTGTAGACTCACCAACAATTTAAAAGTTTTTTAAGTATGGCTAAGCCTATCCATTTTTCTTAGGGTGGACATATTTTTTTACATTTGAAACCTAGGAGAATATTGGGATTTGTTGGCAATCTAGAGAAACTAAGCTTCACAACAGCAAAGATAACACCTTCTTTTACTATTGCAAATGCATACCTGCCAACTTTTACGAATTTTTCGTAATTTTTACGAAAATGCGTTTGTTTTTACGATCGTAATCCCTTTTTTACGATTTTTTCCCTTTTTCAAGTGTTTTTAGTGATTTTTGTCGAAATTTTAGAATTTTTCGCCAATTGCATCGTGTTTTACCGCCAACTACCGACTACTTCGAATCCAGTAACCTGCGGTTTCGCCCAACTCGCCGCTTAACCAGCCAATCCAATGCACTGAACTTGTTTCTCCCACTCTTTTCTTTGTGGGCGCCAGATTATTTTTTCGCGTTCGCTTCAGCGGCAAGGGAATTACTCAGCGAGCTTGGATTGTCGCATTCTGTTTTTTGTTTTTTGTTTGCACGTGCTACGAATTTTCTTAATACGTCGTTGTTACGAAATGAGTTCAAAAAACCGTATTCTCAATATTTTCGGCCTGCCTACAAAGCTGAATTTCCAACAATCAAAGAATCCGTCAAAGGAAATAACTATGCATTTTGCAACGTGTGTGTGTGTGACTTCATAATAAGTCACGGTGGAAGAAGCGACATTGTGAAGCATGTTAAGTCTAAAAAGCATGAAGTTAATGCTTCGGCTTCGACAACGTCAAAGAAAGTGGATGATTTTTTTTTTTTAATTCGGCTACGAATTCGGATGCCGATGTCATTTTGGCAGAGCGTTTGTTTACTGCATTCCTCATCGAACACAACGTGCCGCTAAGCGCTGCTGATCACTCCGGTCAACTTTTCAGATGGATGTTTCCCGACTTCCAAGATTGCTCAGAAATATGCTTGTGCTCGCACGAAAACATCTATTGTGAACGAAATTGCTTGCGATGTACAAAGTAAAACGATAGCTGCACTCCAGAATTCTGCATTTTCGGTGTCAATTGATGGCAGCAATGACAGCGATTGGAAGCTTTACCCCATCGTTGTCACATATTTCTGTGATGTTTCTAATGAAATGAAAACTCATCTTTTGCGTCTTCCATTGTTAAATGGAAAATATTGCCTCCTTGGTAATTAATGAGTTGAAACAACTTAACATCCCAATATCAAACTGCATTTCATTTGGTGCAGATAATGTTCAAGTCATGGTGGGTGACAGAAAGGGTGTAGCCTCTTTCCTCAAAAAAGAACAAAATGAATTAATTGTTATTTGATGTCCATGCCACTTAATTAATTTGGCAGCAGAAAAAGCTGCAGCTGCTTTACCATTAAATATTGACCAGCTTCTGATTGATGTGTTTTTCTATCTGGAAAAAAGTGTAAAAAGGAAAGAAAACCTAAAGAATTTCCAAGAACTGTGTTCTGGTGAAACGAGAAAAATTCTGAAACATGTATGCATGAGATGGTTATCCTTAGGCAGAGCGCTAGGAAGGTTTATTGAAAAGTGGGATGCATTGCTAAAATATTTCCACGAAGAGACCAAAACGAAACCACAGATCCCATCAAATTTGTCGGCATATAAGATTCCGAAAACCAACTTTGCTTCTAATCAAAATGCTTTAAAAGGGAAAAGCCAACACACAGAATCAAACCCTTTAAAAAGAAAATGCTTAGAAGACTCCTCAAAGGTCAACTTTGTTAAAGAAGTTGAAGGGAAGAAGAAACAGTCTTCTATTAGCCGGGAGGAAAGGATTTTCTATCTTCTTTCTTCGGATTTGAACAAAGCATATTGTAGTTTTGTGTTAAGTACCATTAAGATTTTTGAAAGTGTAAATACCCTTCTACAATCAGCTTCGCCAAAATCTCCCCTGCTTATCCAAATTCTTAATGATCTTTTGAAAGAACTTTATACTAAGTTTGTAAAACCGTCCGTTGTGAAAAACAGTGTGTTGATTCGTGTTGCCTATAATAGTTTGGCAAATCAAAAGGATGACAATGATCTTATAATTAGAAATCAAACCAGAGAACTTGTAAATTCTTTGAAAGATCATGAGAAGAAAGAATTTTTTCAATGTGTTAGAAAGTACTTTTCCTCAGCCTGTGATTACATTGTAAGAAAGTTTTCTTTGCAAAATGAAGTTCTTTTAAATTCTGATTTGAAACAAATTGAAAACTCATCTTTTGAAAAGATTCGTTTTTTTATCGATAAATTTCCATTTTTGTTAACAATTAAAGAAACTGAATGCCATAATGATGCTTTAGATGAACTACAGAACCAATTTTCTGCTGCACAGTTTGAAGACTTTGCTAGTTCTGGAGAAGATAGACTTGATGTCCTCATTGTTACCTTAAAAAGAATAAAAAGAGCTGATGGAACACCAAAATATGATAGACTAGCAAGAGTTTTATCTGCTATTCTCGTAATTTCACATAGTAATGCTGAGTGCGAGAGAGTCTTCAGTGTTGTGAAGAAAAGCAAAACTATGTTTCGTTCTTCAATTTCACCAAAAACTCTAGAAAACATTTTAATTGCTAAATGTTATGAGGAAATTAATTGTTATGACAGGAAATTTTCCAAAGAATTTTTGGCTAAAGCCAAAAAATGCACTCTAAATTCATTGCAATAATTTTTTTGTGTAACATTAAGTTCTTGTTTTATGTTTTCTAATAAATTTTTTAGTTACTACTTAATTGAGGTTTACTTATGTAAGTACAATTTTCTTTTTTCTATTTGTATAAATTGTTATTTTTTTTAATATCAAAGCATGATATTAATTCTTCGTGTTCTTCTGAATTTTGGAGAAATCTTCTGAATTTTTATATTTAGAGGTTGGCAGGTATGCAAATGAAATCATGCTTAATCCACTCTGGAATTTATTCAAGAAAATTATTTAAGATTTACTTCGTAATGTTTAATATAGATATTTGAGTTGTTATGTTTTCTTGCCTTGTCATGAAGTGAGAACTGAACTAATTGAATGAGAAATACTGAATAGTCTGCGAAAAACTCTTTCTTTTTTTGTTTTGTTTTGTTTGTTTAATTTCTTTTACACATCGTTTTAGATTTATTATAGTATTTGGGTAGAACATGTAGCAATGATTAGGTATTTTTCTAGGTGATATACATAATTTTTTGCTATCTTGATGAGTTATAAAATGAATGAGATATAACGCTGTTAAGTGAAGCTAGCACCAGATTGTGACTGTGGTAAACAAATATAGTGAATTTTAAGTAATAAGTGCATTTATTCTATTGTGGTTGCGCTATGGAGGAAGTAGATTTAATTAAATCAAATAAGTTTAAACGAAATGAAAAATTCATGTAATTTAATATTCCGTACAATCTCCAAGTCATGTGGTGTACACATGAGATTTTTTTACTTCCTTGCACAGGAAGTATTGTAATCTCGGAAAATTTCCAGCATCATATTTAAAAGAAAATATCCATTTTTGGCCGCTCTCAAATCCATTTGAATGAAGTTCTTGCACGACATCTGTAAACCTGCGGACAGAATAAAGGAGTTTTTCTCTAAAACGGATTGTAAAATGTATTCAGAATTGATTTTTTCATGCAGTCTTAACATATGCAGGTATGTATCTCACATAACTCAAAAATGCATAGCCTCTGAACGTTGAAAATTTGTATATGGGGCTGTTATAACATTATGTGTATATATATATACACACACTCTGTTACTTTGCTGGTGAGCCTAGTTCTTTTATTCTTATGTATTGGTGAATTGTGCATTTTTTGCTGTAAAAGGGATTTAATTATGCTGTTCTTATCTTCCAGTTAAGGTTTTTATGCTGTTAGTTAATCTGCATGCAGTAGTTGTAGAATTGTTAGTGATTTAAAGTTGTTTAAGTGCTACTAAGCCAAACAGGCCCACTGTTTGTTTACATTTGAAACTCTTAGTAGAATAATGAATTATGTCAGTTTGTGCACTTCAGCGTCTTTTTGCAAAGTGGACCAAAAGTAAACTTTCAGTTTTTTGAAAAATCTGTCTGCCTGCCTGCTGGCTAATTGCTTGTTTTTGCATACAAATTCTAATTTTAATTGTTTAAAAAAAACTGTTTTTGCCTGTTATTTGGTGTTTAAGGTTTTTGTGTATTTTACAATTTTTAATGAAGATGTTTTACGTTTTTACGTAGTTTTGCTTTGACTTGACGTGAGAACTGAATTAATTGAATGAGAAATATATCCGTAATGAAATTCAAGGAAATAAGTTTAAATGAAATGCAGCCAAAAATGTGTATAATTTAATAGACCATACAATGAAGTATGTAGTGTCCCTATCAGATTTTTTTTATTTACTTGTGCAGTGGTCATTATTCTTAGATCAGATAAATCTTATTCTCTTGCATGTTACTACAAGAGCTTTGAAATCTAACATCAATAGCATGAGAACAAGAATTTATTCTGCTCTATGTAATGGTGGAGGCAACTCTCTAATGGATAAAGAAAAATTCTTATTGTATACATTAGATCTTTTAATATCTGAGGTGATTCGGAAGCATTGCATATAACAAGAATGTGCTGGTTTATTACATATGGTTATTCACAGTTACACGTATTTTGAAGGAGGTCTGGTGTTTATTTTAGAAAGCTAATGCTAGACGCTATTTGCAGATGATAAGCAGATATCTCAAAAAATATTTGGCTGAATTCCAAATCATTCAGTGGCTTCAAATCCTTGGTATGAATATTATTAAATCTCTATAGGATGCTGCTGAGTAAAAGTTTGGGCCCGTGCTTGAACTGACATCTAGGGTGAAGTGTTGCAAACAGTTCTGACAGACATTGTTTGCGATTCCTCTAATAACACTTTAAAATTTGGTGAAATCAGTGCCTTGAAAATATTGGCTGTTGTTCCTATTAAAGAGGGGCTATTATACTATTAGGGTATTATTGTTATTCTAATAATTAAATGTTTTTATATTTATTACATATGCAGTGCTTATATGTAGGATCTTCTCACTTGTCATTTCTCACTAATTTGATGTTATAAATGCTTAAAACATCTGTAGATACTATCATTTACTGTTCTAAAACGTTCAAAAATTAATTAGAGAAACTTCATGTGTATCATGTTTTATATCTCTCTTGTATCAAGTTTTAGTATTATGTGTAACACATGTAGTCTTTTTTTATCTTAAAGAGTAGTATTCATGTAGGTGCTGGCACTCAAACAATCCATCTTTGAAACAGGCATAAACCTTGGTGTTAATGCAATCCAGTGCAATAAATGTATTTTCTTTTTCTCATAATTTCCTCTAATTGTCTTTCTTGCAAGAAATCAGAATATAGTATACTATGTTAAAGTTTATGAGCTATTAATAATTGTGTTTTTGAGGAATCAGAATTTATAATTAGATTTTTTACATCACTAGGGTTCAACCCAGTGATGTCAAAAACCTTAGCTTTTGCATTATTTATGGATTAGCCTTTTTTTTATTGTTTTTGTGCCTTTGGAAATAATTAATGACTACAATGAGCATATTCAACTTCAATAAATATGAATACTGCTGTTTGTCATCTATTTCTGCTCCTTGCATATAGAAAATTTTTTTTGCTCCCTGAATTCACGAAATAAACTTCTCATTAAATGACCAGTTTCGGGTATTGGTATTCTTTACACAATCATCTCATGGTCCTTCAAAATCATAGCCGAGACAATTCTTTTTGCCTATGATCCGTGTCCTGTGACTAGTTAATATGGACATTGAAGAGTCTTATGTACATTAAAAAACTTTTTATCTCATTTTGTTTAAAATTTATTATACCGAATGTCAAAGATTTATTTGGATGATTTAAATCATTAATTTAATAAGCTTATTTTCTTAAACGATGGGAAATGTGTTAAAATCATCTGTAAGGCTTAAACAAATTCAAATGTAAATTTGTAGTTTTGTAACAATAGATGCAGCAAATATGTAATGGAAAAAAATTAGAAAACAATTTTCATTGTATATCTTATTGTTGCTCAGCACATCTTTTTAATTTAGTGGCCAAATGTTTAGATATGTCAAATGCTATTGAGCGTGTTGAAAATACTTTTGAAAAAACTAGCTTGCCTTTGCCAGATTTAATGAATGTAATGGAACTAGTTTAAATATGCCATTTAAAATCAGCATGCAGCTTCCTTGAAAACCATTTAAATAGGGATGATAGTAGTTGTTCAGATATAGCCAGAATTTCGTATTTTTTACTTCTTGAATTCAGGAATGGGGAATTTCTAGATTTAAAAAATTGCACACACACATTATCTTTCTGTGCACTTCATTTGAAATAGAAGTGAAATTTTTACAGCCAGTGATCTTGAAATTTATTGTTCATAATTAATTTTTATTACTGCAGAGGCTGTAAAAATAATTAGGAAATCTGGAAATTTGTTAAGAAAGGAGATTAAATACATTTTGAAAGAAGCATATGCAAAAAATATGTGATGAAAGAGGCATACTTTCTCTAAAGAACTCTTATCTTCATAAAGCTAAAAAGTAGGACTTTCATTCCATGTCATGAAAAAATTGCTTCCATTGTTTTCATGGAATTAGTTGATAAATTTCCGAATGTCATTTCAAAAGATGAAAAAATATCTGCTAGACCAAAAAGTCGGAAACTGTGAAATAGTTTAGTCACTTGTGAAGAAACAGAAGGGGAAACTGATATTGTAATGTTTCGAGCTGTAATAAGTGTAAAAGAAACTAGAAAACAGAAATAAATACCCACTATCATTAAAACTGAACTTGTTTTTGCTTGCCACCATGGGAAAGTCTATATAGTTATATATGTGTAGGGTCGGTATTTACTATTCAGGAGTATGATGTTTGAGAATTTACTTCAGAAATTCTATTTATGGAAAATTCGAAAATTTAATGGAAACATGAATAGCTGTTACAAACTACAAAGTGATTACATACATAGAAGGAAATAGATGAAATTATTTATAGATGAAGGGAAGTAAGTGTCTTTTATATTCAAACATCTTTCAGTCGTGTCATCATCTTAATGGCAGAATCATCTGAATTCTATCCCATAGCGAAAAAAAAAAAAAAAAGAGTTCTTTCATGAAGCTCGCAGAACCATCTAAATTGTTGTGGATGTTGCAATTTTACAACTGCTGATCCATCCTTATAGAATGCGGCCTCACATTCTGGTAACCAGCCATCAGCATCTGGGGATCTGAAAAATTAATAAATAAAAAAAAAATTAAGTTTCCCTTGAGTTTCTCTGAGCTTTGCTTCAGTCGTCATAATCGTCTTAGAACATTATTGTTGCGGAATCTTTTCTTCACTGTCATCTGGAACAATTTGTCTGGAATCGTCTTTTTATGTACATCTGGATACATCTTCTGAATGCATCTTCTTCGATTTCGTCTGGATATGTCATCTAAATGTGTCTTAGGTATCCTCAAAATCTGTCATTTGAATACATCTTCTTAAAATCATCTTTCTTAAGCCATCTTCCTTGATACATATTCCTTGTTTTTAGAAACCGCGGTATGCAATGCATTTGTGAAAAGAAATCATGTGGTTTCAGTCTTCTTTGACATGGAAAAAGCGTATGATAGAACTTGGCGGCACGAGACTCTTCACGACCTTTATAGCACTGGACTGCGAGGTAACGTAACCTGCCTTTATTCAAAATTTTCTGAGGGATCGCACATTCCAAGTTAAGATGGGATCTTTGTTCTCTCGTGTATTTGCACAAGAAGGTGTACCCCAAGGGTCGGTACTCAGTGTTACGCTTTTCAGTCTGAAAATTAATTCCATTTTAAGAGAACTTCTCTCCACAGTACATGGTTCCATGTATGTTGATGATTTGATTATCTATTGTTATGGTCAAGATATAAGATATATCGAAAGACAACTGCAAATTGCTCTAAACAGAATAGTAAAGTGGTCCAACAACAATGGTTTTAAATTTGCTAGCCAGAAGACCGTCTGCGTACATTTCTGTCGCAAAAGAAATCTACATCCCGAACCAGAGCTGCGTCTTGATGGTTCCTTGGTCCGAGTTGAACCAGAAGCAAAATTCCTAGGAGTCATCTTTGACAGAAAGCTCACTTTCCTTCTGCATATTTTAAATTTAAAGAAAAAATGCATTAAAACCCTTAACATACTGAAATCCCTAGCAAATACTTCATGGAGAGCAGAAAGTTGTTCTATGCTATGCATATATAGAGCTTTAATTCATTCCAAACTTGACTATGCTTGTGTTATCTATCTATCAGCAAGACCTGTACTACTGAAATTGGATACAGTTCACCATCAAGCTCTACGGACATGCTGTGGAGCTTTCAAAACATCTCCAGTCCAAAGTTTATATGTCATCTGCTCTGAACCTTCTCTGGAGTTCAGATGCAAGCAATTATCCCTTGAATTTCATTATGAAGTAATGTCACGGGTCGAACATCCCGTTCGTCCATGACATCTGAGGGGTACTGGTGCCTCTACCAAGCACGTCCTTCATGTATCTCTCCTTTTGATCTCCGTGTTCTCCCACTGATCGAAGAACTGAACCTAAGTGATCTGCATCCCAAAAGCTTCAACCTTTTCGGTATTGCACCCTGGCAAGAAGTGAATATTCAACTACTAGACATTTTTGGAGGACTTAAGAAAAACAATACCAATGATATCCAATACCAACAAATCTTCCTAGAACATAGAAGCAGTCATTCTTACAGCAATTTTTACTGATGGCTCAAAGAACCATGATCATGTCGGGGCAGCTTTTGTTTGTGATAAAGTAATCAAGAAAGGCTGCATCCGCCTTTATGGCAGACTCTAGCCATTTTGAACTCCTTAACCTTCATCTCTAAGCAGAATAACAAAAAGTTCATCATCTATTCTGATTCTCTGAGTGCTCTTGAATCAATAAATACAAATACTAGCCACACTTTGGTCTTAGATATATTAAAGGTACACCTTCGTTTGAGAAAAACAGGTTATTCTATTGCATACTGCTGGGTGCCCGGACATGTAGGCATCAAAGGCAATGAACTCACCGATGCTGCAGCAAAATCAGCTGATAGTACTTCCAAAAATGAGGTTCCCTTTACAGACATACGTAATTATATCAAAGCAAAGATCTTGTCCAGGTGGCAAGAACTATGGAAAAATCAGACTCTGAATAAATTAAGGCAAGTGAAACCCAATTTAAAGTACTGGGAATCAAGAGGAAATCGTAAGGAGGATGTACTGCTGACTCCTCTACGAATTGGTCACTGCAGACTGGCACATCAGCATCTCTTGAAAGGAGATAAGGAACCTGTTTGTGGCATTTGCAACACTCCTTTTTCAGTTAATCATATTTTAACCTGCTGCCCTATTTTTAATCAAAAACGTGACCATCATTTTAACTCTACGAATGTTAACAGATCTTATTGGAAGAAATCCTCACATCAACCTCATAAATTTCTTAAAAGATATATCTCTCTACCATATGATTTGAGTTGTTTTTTCTCATTTTGCTCTGTTGCTAGAAAACGTCTCACCTTCATCTGTGCATACTTTCACCAGCAATACAGATACGATCACAATTCACTCTCCTAATTCAGTCAATCATATTTTAACCTGCTCTTTTACTTTTAATCAAAAACGTGATCATATTTTTAATTCTACGACTTTTATCTCAACAGACCTGATTGGAAGAAACTCCAACATCAACCTCATAAGGCTTTTTAAAAGGTATCTCCCTCTATCATATGAACTGAGTTTTTTTCCTTACATAGGACTTGAAATGACACACCCAAGTTTCATCACCTGTCACAATTTGGTTTAAAAAGTTTTCTCCCTCATCACTGTGCCACGTGAGAAATGTCAGGGCACTACCAAGTAGCTTTGTTTTGTGAACATCAGTGAGCATTTTTGGAACCCATCGGGAACACAGTTTGCGATAGTTCAAGCTGTCAGACACAATTTCGAACAAAATAGTATGTGAAATTTGTGGAAATGCCTCTGAAAGAGTTGTCATTGTGAAGCGTCTGTTCTCATGAATTGCTTCATCAACATTCCTTACCAAATCACCGGTGACAACACTCGGAGTGGACATTTGTTCGATCTGCATTAAACATTCTTACCCACTTTCTCACCATTCCATCACTTATCGCGTATTCACCTTAAACTTCTGTCACTTGACGATAAATTTCGGCCGGTTTAACATTCCTCGCGTTCAAAAATTTAATCACGGCACGAATCTCACAGTCAGCGGGAGAACTAATTGTCTTAAACATTTTGAATGTGCACAGCAAACAGAAAACACAACATAGAGCAACCAAAATAGCGACAATTGAAAGTCAGTGAACAAGAAAGACTAGTGCGCATGCACGAAACGCCCACCACAGCGCTGCGGCGGCGCTAGAATGAAATGGTACTTAGTTTCCGAATACGCTACGTATATCAAAGATCTTGTCCAGGTGGCAAGAACTATGGAAATGTCAGACTCTGAATAAATTAAGACAAGTGAAACCCAATTTGGAGTACTGGGAGTCAAGAGTAAATCGTAAGGAGGATGTACTGCTGACTCATCTACGAATTGGTCACTGCAGACTGACACAACAGCATCTCTTGCAAGGAGATAAGGAACCTATTTGTGGCACTTGCAACACTCCTATTTCAGTCAATCATATTTTAACCTGCTGCCCTATTTTTAATCAGAAACGTGACCATCATTTTAACTCTACGAATGTTAACTTAACAGATCTTATTGGAAGAAATCCCCACATCAACCTCATAAATTTCTTAAAAGATATCTCTCTCTACCATATGATTTAAGTTCTTTTTCTTACATTTTGCTCTATTGCTAGAAAACTTCTCACCTTCATCTGTGCATACTTTCATCAGCATTACAGATATGATCACAATTCTCATACTCTCCTAGTTCAGTCAATCATATTTTAACCTGCTGTCTTATTTTTAATCAAAAACGTGATCATATTTTTAATTCTATGAGTTTTAACTCAACAGATCTGACTGGAAGAAACTCCAACATCAACCTCATAAGGTTTTTAAAAGGTATCTCCCTCTATCATATGAACTGAGTTTTTTCCTTACAATCTGCTCTACCTGTTGCTAGAGCACTTCTCACGCTCATCTGTATATACTTTCATCAGCATTACAGATACGATCACAATTCATACTCAGTAATGTTCGTGCATTTGTATCTCACTCACCATCCGTTTGGCGCATAACCTTCTAGGTTTTGTGTCATTAAAAGCCAACCAACCAACCATCTTTCGGATTTTAGACCTTGCATAATAACCTTCTAGGTTTTGTGCCATTAAAAGCCAACCAACCAACCATCTTTCGGATTTTAGACTTTGCACCTTGGAAAGGTTTAGAAGGATTTGAAGGCAACATTTATGAAGGATTTCAGATCTTCAATTTCCAGAAAAATATAATGAAATGAAAAGTGTCTTCATGGTTATTACCATGTAATAGATGTGTTTTATAGGAAATTTGGGATGAATTAATTATCTTTTGGAGAATTTTTAGAAGACCAGTGAAAAGAAATTTATTTGAATTTTCTCCCTTTGATCCATAATTCTTTCTCTTAACATGTTTATCTCCTCTTTATTTTCTTATCTTTCCACTGGACACTAACAGTGAAGCAATCAAAGAAAGCAAAGAAATTGAAAACTGGGTATATATTAAAAGATTTTTATGCCTGCCCTAAATTCTAAAAAATTTGCCATCCCTAAGTTTTGTTGTTCCGTGCTTCACTAAATTCTAAAAATTCTGTCACACTGGATCTAGCTCCAGCTCTGAACTTATATCATTTCATTATTCTCAATACTCATATTATTAAATAAATAATATTAGCAGTTTCTTCTATACATTCTAAGTAGAATCAGTTCTTTAGAATAACAGAAATCTTTAATTAAATCTGAAAATTCTAAAATGAAGAGGAAACTCATTGAAGAAGAAATCGATTTTATACATATATATACAGAGAGAGAGAGAGTTATTCTTCAAAGGTACATTGTTGAAACATTTATAAATGTGGAGATGAAGCAGAAACTAGTGAGACATTGATTTATTGATTTATTTATTGAAACAAATAAACTTAGAAAAGATGCTGAAGAGAAGGGAATTGGTGTAAGTTAGCTAAAATATCTGGAAAATGTTCCAATTAAAAATATGTATAAATATTTTATTATTTGTTGTTGCAGCATTATAACTGCTGCAAAATGTTCTTAGTTATTTTTAATGGATATTTTTAGAAATAAAAAAAAAAGTAATTTTAACCATACAAACTATTGATTAACTACATAATTTAATTATTTGCAACTAACTGCTGAACTTACTTTTACGTGCTAAGATGAGTTATTGCTTTCCTTTAATCTTTATTGTGGATGTCCCATGTAACATAAAATATACATAAAACTTTGAGTGAGTATGTCCTGAAATGAGAGATAAAAGAAATGATCAATGTAAAGCTAACTGTTAGTAAAATTTAAATAAAAAGCCATCTGATCTACTTTAAAACATGTGGGACTCAGAGGCATAGCTAGAGTTTTTAGCGCCTGGGGACAACTGGAAATTTTGTGTCTCTTTCTGTGTGCCAAGAATGAAAAACATTTTATTCTAAAATTTCGTATCATCAATTTGGCGCCCGGGGACAGATGTTCCCCCTTGCCCCACCCTAGCTATGCCGCTGGTGGGACTATTATAAGTATACGATGTAAATGTATCAAAAAGTTTTATAATTTAATGCCAATTAAAAAAATTATGAATTTAATTTTATTCTTGTGTTTGTTTTATAATTAAGTTAAATATTAAGTTATGTTTAAGAATAATGCATTTTACTTAGATTTATGTTAGCCTTACAAATGACAAAAGTGGTATTACAAAATTGAAGTTCAAATGTAGATAATTGCTGTAATTTATTCAGTTCCTATTTGCTTGATAGATCCTTAAGTTTTTCATTGATGGTCCTTAGAAGTCCTTGAAAGTACATAATTTCCATGTGTAGAAATCCTGGAAATGCTATTTTACTTATTAAACAAAGATATGGGTAGGGTTTTTTGGATTGAAGAATGGTTTTGCAATCTCTGCTTCTAAAACTTTTTAAGGTTAATTGATTGAAACCTGAATGGCTTACAAAAAAAAAATCTTTATTTTCCATGAATCATTCTCTTCTGATGAGCAACTCCTTATTTCCAACACATGTTAAATATTTATGATTCAAGTTCTAATCTACTACTTGAAGGACTAAGTGAACATAAAAATGTATAGAATAAAACTTAGCCTCCCCCTACACACATGCAAACTAATTTAGTAGTTATTTTTTTAAATGTTGAAACATCTAAATGGTATTAATTTTGTGAAATATAAATAGACGTTTAATAAATAATAAAAAATACATGAAATCGGGAAAGGAGTAGTTTGAAAATGTGTGTGTATGCGTATATGTATGTGTGTAACATTAGTAGTCTGAATTATTTTAAGTTGGATTTCTGCTAAATGGTAATCGTCAGGATTTTTGAAATGGTACAAATCACTAAACTAGTCATTTTTATGCAAATTGTGAAAGAGAGTGGTAATGCAGTAGACAAGAATATTTGTTCAAAAGTTTTTAAAATGGCAATCAAATGAAATGTAGGAATGTTTTACTTCTTTAGAAGTCAGTTTTAATTGCTTTAGATAAAATACAAAAGAATACTTGCAGAAGTGTTGAAGTTGTTAAAATTTGGAAAGAAGCGTAAAAAATCTTGATAAAGCTTGCATAAAACTATTTAAAACAAAATCTGAACAATCACTGCCATCAGCACATTTTTTAGTGTATATTTTATTATGCACATGTAAAGTTGAAGCCCTGTATTAGAAAGTGAAAAGGAATAAGAAATATGCAGAGTAAAAGAAAAATGCTTTGCTCAGCATTAGATTGAAATTTTTATTTCATGCTCTACTTTTTTGCAAAACCCTTTGTGAACATAAGGCATTTGAATCATTGATAGTGTGGTGTAGTGTTAATGCTTCAACGATGTAAAGTTGAACTTTAATGAAAACTCTAATGATGGAACACAGCAAAATAATTTTATTGAACGTCCAAATTCAAGAGGCTACATACAATCACAAGAGAAAAACCTGTTCTAAACATTTTAAAATCAAATTTATATCTCTACGTTTCTCGTGCGAGAGCTATACGTGGCTCTCGAGCCTGCGTTTGAAACATTGCCAACATAAAAATATTATTTGTTTTAAACAATTAAAAATCAACTTAGCAACTACTGAAAAAACATATTCGGAAATTAAATAATAATAATCACGTTATGCTCTCGAGACAACTTTGCTTATTTTTACTGTTCAGTTTCTTCTTAATTTATGCGAACTTATGACAATTCCTTTCTGGGAATGTGTTTTTTTTATAGACTATTCATTAAATACTTTGCAAAGATAGTTGAACCATTGTTGGTGCTTAAACGAAAAACGACTAGGCTCACATGGACAGCGGAGGCGAACACGGCATTTGAGGAATTGAAACACGCCTTAATTAACGCCCCTGTTCTTAAGTTTTCGGAAGGGGATCAAAATTTGGAAATTGCAGCAGACGCGTCAGACTATGCAGTTCGCGCAGTTATTTTCCAAAATGGGCAGAGAATAGCTTTTCTTTAACATTTTTAGGGAGCTGCAATTTCTTTAATAACTTCTATATTTGCATTACTAAGCTGGTATTTGTCTGCTTGAATTTCATATCCTACAAAATTTATTTTTTCCTTAGCAAAATTACATTTAGATTATTTTAATTTTATATTTTCTTTCTCACATATATCAAATATTATTTTAAGATGGTTTAAATGTTTATCAAAATTTGGAGAAAATACTATAATATCATCAAAATATTTTAAAGCAAATTGAATCTGATATTGTTTAAAATTTGTCTAAGAGCTCTTTGAAAGACAGCTGAAGAATTTTTCCAACCGAAAGGTAATCTAGCAAATTCATAAAGTCCAAAATTTGTGGCAAATGCTAATTTCTCAGCATCATTTTCATTTAATTTTATATGCCAATAGCCAGATGCTAAATCCAATGTAGAGAAAACTTTGGTATTCCTTAACTGATCTAAAACAGCATCTATTCTAGGGATTGGTTCAGAATCTATTTTGGTAATTTGAATTAAGTTTAAAAAATTTTTACATTATCTAGATTATCTAGATTGGTATTATCTAGATTTTCATTGTTCATTTCTTTTATAGGATAAAGTTACAGGAGCAGTATAAGGACTATAAGAAGGTTTAATTATACCAGCTTTTAATAACCCATCTATTTGTTTCTTAATTTCATTATTATCTTTAGGAGAGAGAGGCTCGATATGGCTTATACGCTATTGGTAATTCAGAAGTTAAAACAACTGTAGGGGGTTGAATATTAATACAACCAACATCATATTCGTTTTTAGCAAATATATGATTATAGTTACTTAGTAATTTTTGCAATTGATCCTTATCAGATTCACTATTTTAGGCATAATTATAAAAATGTTATTATTCACACTATTTTTACATACAAAATTACATCATAAAATACTATAGTATTGCTAATTTTACCAATTTTACACAACAGTTTAATTTAACAAAAAGACCTTCAGCTAATGAACATAATCTAGTATTGGGATCATTTTTAATAAATTCAACTTTTGCATCAATACAATTTAAAACCTTTTCCGAAATTATATTTACCTGGGTGCCAGTGTTAATTTTTCCCTGGAATTTCTTTTTGATAACTTCTTCAATATTGGGAAGAGGGAAAAACTCGGTCTTAGTTTTTGAATTTAACTTTCTGTAGTCTATACAGGGACGAGGATCTTTACCTGGGACCTCTACTAAGATCATAGGCGAAGCATAATCAGATTGCCCTACTTCTATGACTCCTAACTCAAGCAACCGCCTAATTTCTTCCTTTAAGATGCCAGTTTGTTTCGCCGACATTCGGTAAGGCCTGACTCTAACTGGAGTCTCATCCAACAATTTAATGTCCATTTCGACCAAACACGTACAGCCGAGGTCAGACGAAAACACTGCTCCATACTTCCCTATAACTTCCTGGAATTTTCTTATTTCCTCTGCCGAAGCTCTTTCTTCTAATTTACTATCTCCAACTATTTTTCAAAAGTCTACCTGAGTTGGATCAGCTAAGGGTTAAGAAATATCCACTTCTTCCTCGATATCTTCCATGACTTCCTCCATCACAAGATTCACAAACTCGGGACGCTGACGATAAGGTTTCATCAAATTTACATGATAAATGGTGTCACTGCTACGCTTTCCTGGAATCTCCACCGTATAATTGGTATCGGAAATCACACTAGTTACTTTACCTGGCCCTATCCAGTTTATAGCCATTTTGTGTGGTTTAGACGTGGCTAAAACAAGCACGAGATCTCCGACCTTAAACCTCCTCGTAACAGCGTTGCGATCATACCAGAGTTTCCTTTTACTCTGACACTCTTTCATCCTCTCTACAGCCAGCTCCTGACACTTCTTTAGTCTGTTTATTAAGTCTAGAACATACTCGACTACAGTGGGGTCTGAATTTTCTTCCTCTAGCCAGTTTTCATACACAATCGTTTGAGGTGTTCTCAAATTTTTTCCATGTACTAACTCGCAGGGACTAAAACCTGTGCTCTCATGACTTAACAGTTCTGAGAGCGAACAAAGCACATGGCAAACATTCTTCCCAGTCCTTCCCACTTACCAAGCACAAAGCCTTCAATACCCTTTTCAAGGTGGAATGCAACCTTTCAACAGAATTAATTTGAGGGTGGCACACAGAAGAATGATACACCTTAATTCCGAACTTGCTAAAAAACTCAGATGTAAGTTCACTGGTAAACGATCTACCCAAATCACACTGAATTTCCTTAGGGTAACCTGATCTAGAAAAGATTTGTATCAAGGCTTGTATGACACTTTTAGAGCTTAAATTCTGTACAGGAATGGCATCTGGATATTTGGAAGCAACACAAATAGACGTAATTAGGTATTTATTTCCGCGTGAACTAGGAATCAGAGGTCCTACTGCATCAATATTTAATCTGCTATATACTTCTGATATAACGGGCACAATCTTCATTGGGGCTTTCTTTTTATCCCTGTTGTGACCTACACGCTGACAAATATTGCACGTCCTCACAAATTCTTCAATTTCCTGGTAACAATTAGGCCAGAAATAGTGTGTCAAAACTCTATCCTTGGTTTTGGTTACCCCTAAATGACCAGAGATTTCCTCGTGGCATAACTTCAAGATCCCTTTCCTAAAAACAAGAGGCACACACAGCTGAAGCTTATCTTCCCTTTTTTTAGAACCTGACACCCTGAATAGTCTTTCCTTGACAATTATAAACTCCTTTTCATTTTCACTTTCCCCTTTCTTCCACAGGGCCGCTAAACTAGCGCAAGTTTTTTGTGCTTCCGAGAATTCCGCTGGCAAAACCTCCGCAAGAATAGACCTTTCTTCTAAACTGATATCTGGAATTTTAATGACATCCTCCGTATTACTGGTTAAGTTCCTTTCTTCCAATTGCTCATTACTCACGATCCTTTCACTTTCTATCTTTTTCTCTTCTTCCGATTCGGAATCTAAGTCTTCTGCACTCACTTTCTCTAAATTCCTGCACGCGTGCGCCTGGCTACGAGTCTCCACAACATTCAAGAGAACCGGTCGTTCCCTAATTTCCTCTATCAACTGTGCAGTTTTATTTCCTAACAAATAATACTCTTTATCTAACTCTACCGGAGTAACCGCTGCCTTTGTGGTGACTACACCAAAATCGCCTTCAATGGTGACTTTCGCCAAAGGTAAACATTTACATTCTGTGTCCAAAGGCTGTTTCACCCATACAGTTTCCCCTAATAAGTCACTAGTATTAATCCAAGTACTATTACACAGATCTATTCCAGCTCCAGTATCCCTCAGATATTCTCTCTCTATCCCATTAATTACTGCTTTTTTGAAATACGGCTCAAAACATTTTCCTAAACTCTCCGTTCTTAGATTATTCACCAAATTAGCCTTATTCTTTTCCAGCGATGGACAGTTAGGTCGGATATGTCCCTCCTTTCCACATTGGTAACACCTTATTTTCCGCTGTTTCTCGAAACCTGCCTCATTGAAAGCTTGCTTTTTTTTAGGAGCCTCCACTTTTCTATGCTCCTCTGATTCAATTCTTTGATGACCACTACTTTTCTGATTATAACTACCATTGGAATTTACATACCGCTCTCTATCTTTCTCAAATGGTTTCTTTAACCCCGCTCTCTGTTCTAACTTCCTCGTATCTCTTCGCAAAGCCTCATACCTGTCGCATTTCTCTGCTAAAATAGAAGCTGTTTTAAATTCTTCCCAATTGTCTAAGTAGTGCTCTCTTATTTCTAGAGGGACTCGCCGTTTAATTTGCTCGGTGAGCATAAGTTCCTTAAGACTTTCAAAATCTTGAACTTTCACTGAATCCAACCAATTCTCTAAATACACTCTCAATTCATACACTAAATCCACCCATAACATTCCGTTTTTTCTAGAATGCTCTTCAAATTTTGTTTTTAGTGCCAAAGAACTAAGCTTGAATCTATGCATGAGTAATTTCTTAACATGTTGATAGTCATCTCCTTTATCCGCTGGTTCTTTCACTATTAACTGGGCTACATCGAGAGGTAATAAAGGAATTAATTGCGAGACATAATTAATCTCCTTAATGTTCTCTTTTTGAGCTTGTTTCTCAAATAACATAAAGAATAATGAAATATCTATTTTACCCGGTTCAAAACGCGGTACTAGATCCTTCAAAGTAACCTTTTTTTCTCTAGATTGTTCAACTGTCGAAACCGTGGAAACTAGGTTTAACTTTTCCAATTCAAATACTCGCTCCCGTTCTCTCTCTGCTCTCTCTTGTTCACGTTCCCGCTCTGCTCTCTCTTTTTCACGTTCCCGCTCTGCTCTCTCTTGTTCACGTTCCCGCTCTGTTCTCTCTTTTTCGGCTATTTTTTCTGCTTTTTTCTGCTCAGCCGCAGCCCAAATTCTTGCCGCATATTCTTTCGCTGCTTCCTCTTCATAGTCCTCGGCATTTAGAATAGCCTGCCTAATTTCTCTTACTCTATTTGCCTGACACACATTTGTATCAAATTTCTCCGCTAACTCCAGTAGCAGAGCTTTAGTAAATTTTCTCATAAACTCACCCATTATGGAAAATTAAAGAAAAATAAACTACACCAAAATACAATAACACAAAAGCAGGTCTATCTCAACTATATAAATATTGTCCTCTAACTCTGGACTAATTTAAAAACTAAATTTTTCTAAAGTATACAATACTTCAAACAATTTAAACCTTTACTAAAACAATAGAATAAGCAATTAAATTCCAATTAGCAGAAGTAACCACAAGACTAACTTTCAATAACCACCAGAAAACTTTTAATCCCCAATAACAGAGCTATATCCAAAATAAGCCTAGTCTCGAATAACTGGCATAACTTCTCCAAAATCACAAAAATGGTACTCACCAATTTGAAGACGCCTTCGATGACTCTCCTGGCACTAACTTGGATACTCCAACTCTTCCGGGAAATTTCATAATTTTGTGGCACTAGATCACGCTCCCTCCGGTGTTCCCTTTGGACACACTGTCACTTTCTGAAGAGGCTTCACCACGCGAATTGTCCTTGCACCAAAAATAAGATCGTTCTTGTGCAGAGAAGAAAGTCTTGACTGCTCACATAAAGTCCTTTACAATACTGCCTTTTCTGGAACATCCACTCGACGATCCGGAACACTCACACAAGGAGACGCTCAGAAATTAACGCAATAAGTTAACTCAAGTTCACAGGCGAAAAAGTCCATTCCTAAATTTACTCTCAGGAACAATCCCTAAATGCTGCCACCAATTTTAATATTACTGCTGTGGTGTAGTGTTAATGCTTCAACGATGTAAAGTTGAACTTTAATGAAAACACTAATGATGGAACACAGCAAAATAATTTTATTGAACGTCAAAATTAAAAGGCTACATACAATCATAAGAGAAAAACCTGTTCTAAACATTTTTAAATCAAATTTATATCTCTACGTTTCTCGTGCGAGAGCTATACGTGGCTCTCGAGCCTGTGTTTGAAACATTGCCAACATAAAAATATTATTTGTTTTAAACAATTAAAAATCAACTTAGCAACTACTGAAAAAACATATTCGGAAATTAAATAATAATAATCACGTTATGCTCTCGAAACAACTTTGCTTATTTTTACTATTCAGTTTCTTCTTAATTTATGCAAACTTATGACAATAGCATATGAGTGGTGGCAATAAACTTATGAAAGAATGCATAGTAGGAAAAGAACTGCATACTTTTCAAATGTTAAGTACAGCAAGAAATTCATTAGAAGGAGTTGAAAGAATGTTTCCTACTTTTGGAATAGTACACAAAAAATTAAGAGATCAAGGATTGAAAGGGGTGGCAAAACTCTTTGTTTTATTTTGCTTAAATCACGTATATGATGTGGTATGTTGTTTTGAAGAAGTTATACAAGGTAGATATAAATGTCGTTATATTTCTGATTTTCTGCTTGTATTTATATAAAAGATATAACTACAAGAGTTTTTTTTTTAAATATATATATATTTGCAAGTTTATATATAAGTGATTAAAGTGACTTTGTGAATTACTAAATCCAAATAGTACCCAAGATAATTGTTGCTTATGCTATCAATTAAACTATATATGATTTATATTGTCTCTAGTTATTAGATATTATATTAGTTTACATGTCAAAGTATATATTATTCTTCTTAATGTCATATAATGGGAGGTTTAATTACTTGAAAGCTTTTAATGCGTGATAACCATTTAATAATTTAATGTAAGGAGGAAATATTTCAATTAAAAAATCAAAATGTTTACATCTTGTTATTATAGACTGTTTACTAGTAATAAGAATCTCTTAAATTTAAATAAGTAAAAAATTTAAATTTAAATAGTAAAAAATTTTTCCTTTGCTTATAATTCAAAGATGTATAATGTACAGTATGAAAGGGGAAAGAATTAAAGCAATGACTGGCGATGATCTTAGTGTATCTAGTTTATATACTCTTTTTAATTATACAAGTTCTTTTATCTTTTCCTAAAGAACTAATGCATACTGCATTAGTCCAAGCTTTATTTTTAGAGTTCTAAAACTAGAGGGGGGAGGAGGAATATTTCATGAATAAATATTGTATTCTTTAGGATCAGTGTTAAAAATTGAATGATATGATATCACAAGTTTAAAAATTTAGATGGACTTCTCTATTTTTCAAAAGATTTTTTGTGTAACACATGTTTATACATAGATGTGCATACCAAAAGGATATAAGCAGAGGGATAGAAAAATGCTAAAAACAGCATGGACATGTTTAAAAGAAAAGTGGGAGTAAAAATAAAGATGAATCAAATATTAGTACCTTCCTATATTGTAAATAAGTTGATTTAACAACTAGTGAAACTTTTTGCCTTTGATACAAATGAAGTCCTTTCCCCCATTTTTAATTAGATCTTTAATTTTTTGATTAGGTTGATGTGATGGAGAGAGAAGTAAGTGAAGACCAAGACCCGGAAGAGAGTGAGAGAGATGACCGCACAGAACAATCTGAACATGACAATGTCCCTCCAGAACAAAATGATGAAGGTAGTTACCTAAATGAATTTTAAAGAGATTTGTAATTTTTTTGCAAAAAGCATGTATATAATATGGCATAATAATTTTTTTATTTTCATAAAGGTTTATCATTGAGACTTAATATGGATGAAATTTTTCTAGAGAGTGAAAGTGATAGTGACAGTAATCCTGATAGTGCATCTTATCAGAGTAATCAAGACAATACTAGTGCACAAAGAAG
Source organism: Stegodyphus mimosarum (assembly GCA_000611955.2). NCBI lineage: Eukaryota > Metazoa > Arthropoda > Arachnida > Araneae > Eresidae > Stegodyphus > Stegodyphus mimosarum. The sequence continues at coordinate 196,347 of KK118845.1, forward strand.
TGCAACAACTGGTGGAGCAACTGCTAGTTCTGACACAGGTACCACTTGTTCAAGCTTCCTCTGCAGAAGAGAATTTTTGAAATTTAAAATAATGAATTTTGGAACAGTAATCATCCTGCCATTTTTAAGCATTTAAAAGAGAAAAATATTTTTAGATCTGAATTTGTGTTAGCAAGTATAAAATCTTTTAAGGCTGCCTGTCTATATAGTTAATTTTAATCATATTCATATATTAAGATCTTTAACTTCATAGAAAATTATCTCTTCATGAGTAGACTTACCAAATTAATTTTTATTGATTGATACCATATAAAAGTAAATATATTTTCTTCATCATTCCATTCTCATTTTCGTAGAATCTGGCGTTTATATAAACAAAACCGAAAATATTGCTCATATGTATTTCAAGTATTTAATTAAGATCTTATGCACTATAAAATAAAATCTGAATTTTACAAGTCTTTTCCTTCTTATAATACATTATATTGATTTTAGTTCATAAAAATGTATGTAGGAATTATTTACGGTCTTTTATGTATCTACTGCTAGTTTGAACTGTTAACTGTAAAATAAACATATTGGTAGTTAGATTGTCTTGTAAGCATTTATAATTCATTTGCCTACAAAGATAAAACTGAATTAAAATTATTCTGTCTGACATATTTAAATTCACTGCAATTCTATAAAATTGCTAAAAGTGGTTAGTTTACATTTTTAGAGCAGGCACTATTTTTAAATTTTTTAAACAGAAAAAATAATAAACAAGTTATGAACTGTAAATAAAAGGAAAAAAGTTGAAGTCATTTTGTTATATAATTGATTTATTTTCCATAAATGCTTCAAGAAGCAGAGTAATATTGATCTTCCTTGTTCTGTTAAAGTACAGTTACTTATTGCCTGAACTATTTTATTGTAAAATTAGAGGGGGGGATTGTCTCCTCCAAGAAAAATTCTCATTTGTTTAAATATCTTGTATTGTTTTATGTGGATTCAAAATCTTGAATTTGATCACTTCTGTAACTGAAGTCCTCTATGTTTACTTACTTTGTAATTGGTACTTGTTGTGCATTATTTAGTGACAAATGGCATAATAAATTAACATTAACGAAATCTAACATTTTATGGGAGTAGTATTTATTCTCTTTAATCTGAGAAAATTTCAATATAAAAATTTGAATTTCATTCATATGGTTTCTCCTGTTTTGCCCTTTATTATTTTTATTATCTATTAATTAATTTATTATCATACATACAGCTTTTGAAGTTTGAGGTAGAAAATGGATTTCTGTTTAGCAACTGATGGTATTGTCGTGGCATGGATTTGTAAAGCCAGTAAATTTGTACTTTTTTGGAGTGGGAAATGGTTTTTTTGATGAATTATTTTCATTGACACAAGCAGTCACTTTCAGTGATGCTTATGTATGTGATGCTTGTGCTGCCGATGATTTTTAAGGTATTTCATACTTAATCAGTAAAGATTAAAAACAAAAAGAAGAAAAATCAATGGAAATTGGATGATAATAGACAAGAAAATAATATTGCTGTTTAATAGGATGTGGATATTTGCTTTTGTTACGAATTTCACATTTATTTGGCTATTTATTTAGAATTGTAATTAGATTTGTTTCATGTTGCCTTAGCAACGCAGACGATTTTTGAAGAGATAGCTACGTCGAAAAAAAAATAGCAATAAAAATAAAAGAGCGCGTGCATTTAATGCTTAATAAATAAATATCTCGTAATTACTGTTGCCATCCAGAAAAATCGTGATTGTTCTACTGATAATTAAAAAGCTTATAAAAGCCGAGGTGAAACACCTCATCTCAGTGAGTTGTTGTTGTTGTTGCTGTTATACTTGTAGCTGTAAAAAGCGAACTGCTGTTTGTTTACTTAATGCTGTATTGATTGTAGCGATTTCGCTGTGAGATAGAACTATTTTATCTGTTTTGAACTGAGTTTTTGCTAAACGTTTGAGATATTGTG
>KK118845.1:216654-241127 GCA_000611955.2 Stegodyphus mimosarum
ATCACTGATATAAATGAATAATATAATATAATAATTTATTGCATATAATTAATGTAATAATGTATATTATTGTACATAATAATATAATTAAATGTATCTAATATGCCTTATTTGTTTTGCACTTTTAGTCTGAATATTATGATTTATCTTTTCTGTCCTGAAATCCGCAAAATCCTAAAATCCGCACAACCTCTGGTCCCAAGCATTGCGGATTTCTGGACTTCTACTGTATAACTATTAGTCCTGAAACAGGATTTTGCATCATCCGCTATAAATAGTGAATGACTTTTCAGATTGTTGCCACTAAAAACTATCACCCTGTATTATCTTTAAAGAAATTAACCCTCTGACCGGCCAGGGTTTTAGCTAAGAAAGCTCAAATTTCCCAAAATTACTATAAAATGTAAAAAATGTAAAAATTTAATGTAAAAATTCTCTTGGTATTTTATACCTGGATTTGTGTACTTTTAATATATTGCTTTAGTTTCTTTGGCATATTTTAATATGCATGTATATATACATTCTTAGCGATATCACGAAATATATTCTGGGCCTATATATACGGCTTTGCTGGTTAGCGGGTTAAATAATGAAAAATCAGCATGTAAGTGTGCATGTTCTTTGTTGTATTGTAAAAAAAGCAACAGTACGCAGAGCCATTAAATTTGAATAACATTGTTCTCAACCCAAACACATGTACCTGAAAGCCTGAATTTTCAATTTTTTAATTCATATTTTGTAAAACTGTAATGAATTTTTTATTGACAAACTGAGTGATTTCAAAGCGAGCAGTGGCAACACTGTGGAATAAAGCAATTTTATCTCCAGTATAAGAGAGACTCTTTCAGAAGTTCTTAAGATATGTTGTTTATATTTATATTTTGTGATTTTGCTGTTGAATTTAATTTTAGTTGCACAAGTGCCAAGGATGTGATATTTAAGAAATAGAGTAAACAGACGAAACATTAATAATAGAAAGATTTAAAAAAAAAGTGAAGCCATCTTAATTAGAAAACTGAATATTGACATTGATGAATTGAGAACAGACTGAAAAAAAAAAGCAGAAAAATATATTGCTTAAACTAAACTAGAAAAATATATTGCTTATTTTAAGGTTTTACTAATACGCTGTTTTATTGTATTTTTAGTAAGTCTACGTTTTCTTAATGATACTATTTAATATTCGTTTTTTCTTCATCATGTCAAATTGTAAGAGAAGAAAATTAAATAAAGAAATGTAACATTTAATAGAGTGGGAGTTAGATTATTTCTTTACTGCCGTGAAAGATAAAATGGTGTGTTTATATTGTGCAATATAGTTTTGAGTATTACAGTATGTTAAAATGTCTCACAATTTTGTAATTATTCTCTGATCATCTCTTATTTTATTAAATGCATTATGTATTAAATTATAGTACATGCACTAGAAAAAAGTATTTAGTTTATCACAGTGCTGCTATTTTTGAAGTAATTCTCAGTTTTTTTTTTTTTTTTTAAGTAGCGGTTCTGAAAATTAAAAAAAATTTCCTTTATTTTCTACATTTAATTAATATTTGTGTAAGGTAATAATGATTTATTTTAGATATTGATAGCTGTTTGTAATACATATGAAAAATAAAGCTAAAAGTGTAATTAAGTGTGTAATTTTTTTAAAATAGTTTGGACACCAACACATACATCTGTATACTTAAAAAATGAGTCTTGTTACATTTCCTGTACAGTAACCTTGAAATTAACTAAATTATGAGGTTGCTTGCCTTTAATTTTTACATTGTATTATTATTAATATATTTTGGTTTTCTAAAATTTTAGATGAATTTAATCTTTAAAATTAATGTTACAGGTTGAACGGGATCGAACATCTTTATTGCAGCAAACTTTCAAAGAACTGAATAACCAGTATAACAGCAGCAACCGTCGCAGTAGTGCAGGTCAGCCTCCTCTAACAGTATCAAGAGTTAAAGTTACTTTTAAAGATGAACCCGGTGAAGGAAGTGGTGTAGCAAGAAGTTTTTATACTGCAATAGCAGAGGTAAAACTTATTAATATTAATTGCCTTTTAAATTATTTAAAAAATTGCCTTTTAAATTATTTAAATAATTTAAAAGGCAATTTTTCTTTAATTTCCTTTGAGGGGGAGGTTTAATGTGTACACTGATAATGCCTGTGTGAATAGGGATGGTTTTCCCCTTATATATTTAAGTATTTTTAACCTCCAGTATCCAGCATCCCTCTGTGTTTTAAACCTTTCAACCATAATTTCTTCTTCTTAGTCATTTTACACATTTAATTCAATTTCTTTATATCCCCCCGGTGATATTGTCTAATGTCTTTTCTTGCATTGCACAATTTGCTAAAACATTTTTAGTTCTTTGTCCTACTTTAATTAGAGATATGTTATTAGAGATTCCCAGTGTCTTGTAAAGAAAATGGAAAATGGTCAGGTAAAATTTTAAATTTCCTTATAATATTACGCAAAGGGGAATCATGTTGGGCCATAAGGGATCTGGTCTTGGCAAGTCTGCCTACCTGTTCATTTCCCCAAATACCACAGTGGCTTAGAATCTGCTGAAGACAATGCTCTTTCTATTTTTCTTTAGCTCAGAAAATTTCATTTTATAAGCTTGAACCTGGACATTTTCATTATAGTTAGAATTGGTAAGTGACAAAATAGCAGCTTGTGAATCGATGAAAAATACAATATTTTGGTCTAGGCTGTTTTTTAATTTATCAGTTGCAAATGTTGTCTACTATGTCTCCATCAAAATTGTCACAGTATTTTCCAACAGATCAACTAATGCTAAAATTACTTGAATGGGCATCAGCATTTTTTATCGTACTTTCTGCTAAACCATCTGTATAAACTTGGAACGACTTGTCGGGAGGTAAGGCAGCTGTAATGTATGGTGGGCAGAGCAGCACTTTTTTAACTCATTCGAAGTGGCAAGGTGTGTATTGACATTCCAAACAGGATTCAGATTTTTTTCCAGCTTATCAAATTGGGATTCCACTCCTGCGAGAAAATCTAACGATCAGATGTAGAAATATCATTGAGTATCGTAAAGATCATATATAGTCAAAAGGAAGGATCTGTGAGTCTTTTAGTCTTTCACTTGCTGGCCTATAGTAATTTAAAGAATTTTCTTCTTAAGATTTTTTCAACAAGATTCTTCATGACACTCCTTTGGCACCTTTCACTTAAAGGCTGTAAATCTGTCTGCAGTTCCATAGTATCCTTCATTAAAGTTATAAGATCTTTTGACAGTTCCTCCATACTGAAATCAGCATCAAAACATTTAGGTCTCAGTTTATTTTTCTGTATTTTAATAATAGGTTTCAAATTACTTATTTTACCTTAGTGCCTACAAAAGTCTGTGGTGCCTGTTTTAATAGGCTCATTTCTTTTGATGTTTTTGATTATTTTAATTTCTTTTGATTGTTTAAGATAAACATCTGTGAGCCCATCTTTTTTAAAATCCGATCATTTCCAAAAGTAGAACGTGAATCATAAAATTTAGTTTGTGGAAAACCTGAGAGAATGTGTCAAAACAATTTCATGTTCAAAATGTTATATTTTCTGTATTCTCACTGTTAACATTGAATGATTGTTGAAAAATAATTTTTTTTTTCAAAAATTATAATGAGTTTAATTCGTTTTACTGTATATTTTATTCTAAAGGATACCTCTATTATTGTAGGCATGAAGAATACTGAAATAATTGAATCTGTGATATCTGTATAAGTAATGTCTATAAAATGGGTGATCATTGTCAAGATTTTTCAAATCTGTTAAATTTTACATGCAAGATTTAAAAAGGGAGAGAACTAAGTAAATATGTACACAGTACCCAGTGCTTATTAAAATAACTTTTGTTCCAGATGTATTTGAGTTTATTAACCGACTGAGCTTAATAAACAACGATTTCGGTATTGCCAGTCGTTTTATCATTTTTAAACTTTTCAAGTAAAAGAATAACAAACAACTAATTCAGCAGTTAATCCTAAATTAATAATTGAAAATTAAACTATTTTGAAATTTAGTGTTTAATTTTTTATAAAACATTTTTCTAATTATGTTCTTGATGAAATTTTATTTCTTAAAACGACTGTTCTATGTTGTTTGTTTCATATTGTCCATAACATTTTTTCAGTTATATTCTTAATTTTGCAAAACTTCTGGTAACTTTTCTGATCAGCACCTTCCAGTTCAAGAGTTTTCCTTAGAATTTGGAGAGCTTTTATTGAGCAATTGCATGCCATAACTTTTCTCCTGCATTGCTTCCATTGTCAGTTTCTGCATTTATTTTACCACTTTTGTAGCCAGTTTAATACAAGTTGCGTCAATATTTATTTTACAAATGCCAAACATTAACATTTAAGCCATTAGTTCACAGGCTCTGCAGTACTTTTTAAACATGTCCTCATGCCGAGAAAGTGCAATGTCCATCAGATGTCTAAATAGAGCTACTGCTTTCTTTCTTGAAAAACTAGGAATGAAAGTTGTCTCTTCCACGAGAATCCTCCATCTCTTATCCATAGCACGTTGAATCATATTCTGCTTAAGAATTTTCTTAAGAGTCAGGTTAACAAACGGTTTAGTCATATGAAAAGAAAGAGGTCAATTAATGCGATGCATTATCAAAGTTCCTTTCTTAGCAGCCAGTGTGTGAGCTTTTTCATTTCTTATAATTCCACAGTTGGCTGGAATCCACTGGAAAGAAATTCTGTGTGCATTGCCTAAAGCAAAGGCCTACAGTCTAGGATTCTTGGCAACTATTTTGATTATTCAGGTGGGCTTAAAGCACACTTTTGAAATTGACGATATGACTACCGTTACAAAACCGTGGCTGCGAATCAACAGTTGTTGAATAGCCACAGCGATAGCTTGATTTCTCCATCAAAGGCAGAAGTAAGAGGGCCCATTCGTAAGTAGAAACTAAAAAGCTCGCTTTGGATACCTGCTGCAGCATTGTATGTTCTTTCTAACATAGAGCCATCAGTGTAGAAACACAGCCACTTATTTTGAGGATAGCAGACCTCAATAGTTTCCATGGCAATAGATCTTAACTATGAATTGCGTATTTCATTTTTAGCAATTCTTTGAATAAGATCAAGATTTATATTCAAATTCAAAAAGTCCTAGGGACAATAGGGAGGAGGTAAAAGTAGATAATCTCATCTCAATTCCAAAGCATCAGATTCTTTCTGAGCAGTCTGGATAAAACCAATTTGAGTTTTAAGATTTTTAGAAATTTCATTATGGTTTCTTCAAAAAGGGTAGTCAGGCAAATGTGCCAGCTTCTGGTATAACAGGATTGCTTTTCTCTTAATAAAATCATGAACAGGTTCCAAACTGGTTAAAAGCTGCATTGCAAGAATAGGAGTAGATCTCAGTGCTCCATTAAATTTGCTTGATGCTTGGTTCTTGAAGACTTCAAGAGCTGTGTTCAGGATCTCGTTACAATAACTAATAATTGGTTGAACATATAATTTGCAACTACACTGATGGCCATCGTAAATGCAACACCCTGAAGGAAGCATGCAAATAACATGAAATTTACAACATGCATTTAGTGGAGGTGAGATATGCAGATGATTAGAATTTCAGCACAGACGCACATTATGCACGCCTGTGCGCCACTTCAAAGCGCTACTTAAGGCTTGGAGTTTTCGACGATTTCAAGTTCGGCAATTGTATTTTTCTTGTTGTTTTTTAAAAAAAATTATCAATTATGCCTCGTAGTAAACAGCGATCATTATTTGATCAAGTATCCGAGTTCGACAGAGGAAGGATAGTGGCCTACCAAGAGTGTGGAATATCTTTCAGGAAAATCGGTAGAGGTGTTTTCCGTAATGCGGATATGCAGGAGATGGTGGATGCAGGAGAGTACGATGGGCCGACGTGTTCGATCGCATCCACCTCAGGGCACCAGTTCAAGTGATGGTAGGAACATTGTATGCATGACAGTGACAGATCGCTCAGTCGCATCACGAACCGTAGCACAGCACATTCATTCTGTAACGCATCATCCAGTGTCTGCGCATACCACTTCACGTCGTTTACAGCAGAGTGGTCTGTCTGCAAGACGTCCATTGCTTCGTCTACCCTTGGCGCAGAGCTACAGACGTCTCCACCACCAGAGGTGTGATGAAAGAAGGATGTGGATGGCAAAATGGAATGAAATTGTCTTTACTGACATCTCACGCTTCTGTCTGCAACACCACGATGGTCGGATTCAAGTCTGAAGACACCGTGGAGAGAGGATGCTGAACAGCTGCGTTATGCACCGCCATACTGGTCCTGCACAGGGTATTATGGTATGGGCCGGTATTGGATATCACTCTCGCACTCCTCTAGTACGCATTGCTGGTACTTTAAACAGCCAGCTCTACATCTCTGAGGTGTTGGAGCCAGTTGTCCTTCCTTACCTTCAGGGCTTTCTCGCAGCCATATTTCAACAGGATAATGCGCAAGCATGCGTGACATGCACTGTCCAAGGGATCTTCGTCAGTTGCCGAATTGAATTGCTTCCATGGTGGGCTCGCTCTCCTCATCTTTTGCCGATAGAAAACATGTTGTTGCTGAACGATTGACCCAGATTACATCCCAGCTGCCACACCAGATCAACTTTGGCAACATGTGGAAGCTGCTTGGTCTTCTGTACCCCAAGAACACATCCAAAATCTCTTTGAATCAATGCCGAGGCGTGTGGCAGCGGTGATCTCCAATAATGGCAGCTACTCTGGCTACTGATTCTGGAAGGAACCACACTTCACAGAAGTCTATAAATTTAATGATTTGATACTTGGTCAACACGTTATCTACTAAGTGAATTTTGTTGTGATATCTCTTGTCTTTCTTGGTGTTGGAATTTGGATGGCCAGTGTAGGTGACAGTGTCTCTCTGTCACAGCCCTACCTTGAGCCAACCAGACATTTTAAAATAGTCTTTATTTTTCAAACATTCTGCCTATTTCTTCCAATTTAAGCATGGATCAAGGATGCAACTCAAGTATTTAGTTGAATCATCATGTTGAACATCTACACCCTTAGATGTCTGAAAAATGGTGTGAGAATAAATCAGGATAAAAGCATGTGCCAGATTTTCACTCTGAACAGACAGCTTTTTACCTGAAGTTGATATCTACACCCTTAGATATCAGCTTCAGGGTAAAAGGCTGTCTGTTCAGAGTGAAGATCTGGTGCATGCTTTTATCCTGATTTACTGTCATGCTATTTTTTAGACACCAATATTCCATCTCTTTCAGAGCACTATTAAAAGTCACATTTAAACTACCCACCTTCTTTTTTAGAAGCACTTCTCCAGATAACCAAATTGTCAGCAAAAAGGGCAGAATCCACCCATGGTGCCAGAGTACTTGGCAAATCATTTATAAAAACATTAAAAAGAATTGACTGATGATTGTTCCCTGCATGAGACTAGTTTCAGTCTATTTAAATCTAGAAATACTGCAGCCATATCTAACAGCAGAAAAATGCTGTGATAAGAAATTCTTAATCCATAAAAACATCCTGCTATTTATTTCCAAGTTCTATAATTTTTGAATATTATGTAGTTCCCATACTTTATCATAAGCGGATTCAAAGTCTATAAACGTTGCCAGGACAGACAAGTGATTATCTAAAGCATCCTAAATGGCTTGACTAACATAAGATATCTGTTGGGTAGTGGAGTGATATTATCTGAATCCAGCTTGTTTACGAGACAAAAGACTGTTGCTCTCTAGAAAACTAGTTAATTTAGAGACTATAATCTTTCCCATAATCTTCAACAAAACTAGTCAATGCAAGTAGGTTGATAGCTTTTAATTTTATCTGCAGGTTTATCCTTTTTCAAAATAGGGATAATAGTGGCTATTTTCCACGTAGTGGGTACATAAGAGTTCCAACTATGATTAAAAATAGAAGGAACATTTTAGCATTTTATCCTAGATGTCCGAAATCTTAGGTCTCACATGAATTTCACGTTCGAAAAGGCGAAATTAACAAATCTTCAGTAGCTAATCACAATTTTGATTTCGGTTCTGCTAAAATTATCCAGAAAGCTAGTTATATTAGGGAATTGTATTTTCTTGAAGCTTTTCACATTCACAAAAATTTATCCTCTTTAGTCAATGACTTCAGTTCCAATCCAGTCTTGAATAATGCCTTCAAAATTCTACTAACTGAACCCTTCATATTTCGTTACAATTTCTGCTGATAGATGGCACTATTGGCTCTTCTACTGGTTGCCTATGGGTATAAATATGATTGACATTCGCTTTCTCGCTTTTCCAGAATCTTTTGCTCCTGATGAAGGGGGATCTGTTTTGCCCATGAAATCGATTGCGATTTTACAAAATCTACGCCGAATACAAGGTTATCGATTTGCCTGTCTTATCTTTCTGCACTGTTTGTGTCTCTGTAATTCCAGCATAAACTAATGCATCTAAATCACCTCATAAAATTGCTTTATTAGAAAATTGAATGTCATCAAAATTTAACTGAAAATTGCCTGTTGGGCTATAAACACTTAAAAACTTTTAAATGGTTCTGATAAATCCAAATATAGGCTCAGACCATCTCAGCTCCACTGACTCCATATTGTGAATTGGGACGTATTCTAAAAATGAATTTTCATAATTTTTGTCAGTAAGGTCTGAAAATTAGCTATATGAGACATTAATATTTTTCGGAAAGGTATCAGAGGTGTGAGTGCTGCACAGTTATCTAATTAAAGCTATTTTTCCACTATTCAGTTTGCTGTTCATTTCAAAAAAGAAAAGAATAAAGAAAATAAAATGGAGAAAATGCTCTAAAATTCTCTACTCCCTTCAAACATCCAGGTGTTTTGCTTTTGTCAATAACCAGTGCTGTCTTCTTTTTTACGTTAATAGCACAGTAACTTATTCTTTCAATTTCTTAATCAATTGTTTCACTTATATAGATCAATGTACACTGTGCCGGGGGGGAGGGACATTTCTATATCTCTTGTTCTACTGGGCGGATTGACGAAATTCAAATTGCGTTTTCCATGTCTCAAAAGCGCAACTTAGGATATATATATTAGATTTATATATAGCTTTGTTCTAATATAGGTAGTTTGACACAAAATGAGACTTTTTCTGAAATCAGTTTTTTTTTCCATATTTCGATTCTATCGCTCAAATTATGCCTAAATATTAAATTTTGTAAAATTTGGGGCGAAATTTATGGAGAAATTCAAAAATTTAACTTCGCAAATTTCTTTTAGTTGGTGCCAAGAAAATTCACTTGGCAAATTTCTTAATACATGACAACCCATTTTTCAATTACTTCCATCGTGCAGGAGTGTAGTCACATCATTCCTAGCATTTTACATTGTGGATGAGTGGAAAAAAATTCGCATCGCTCTATTTTCAAATAATTTTAGCAAAGTGCATAAACTACATTAGATGTTATTATTGCTTTCAACAAATATGCCAAATTTCAAAATGTGCCAACATATAAATTCGCGTATATCTTCGAAAGTTTTGGATAAAAAGCTCTAATTTTTTGCAGGTATACTTAGAAATACATCTACTTTAATGATAAAAATTTTATAGGTTATAATTCAAAAAATTTTTCCCAAAATTTGTAAAAAATATTTTAAAAGTACAAATTTTAAAAATAAATCATAAAAAATGTGGGAATTTTATTTGGAGTGAACCTAAATTTCGAGCTGTGAAATGAGGAATCAAGTAAGTGTAATAAAAAAAGAGATATTAATATATACACAGTCCAGTCACATTAATGTGACCATCTGTCAAAAGCCAGAATAACCACCTTTCGCAGAGCGGACTGCTGCGAGACGTGCAGGAAGAGAGTCACATAGGTCCCTGAAGGTGTTCTCTGGGATGTTGAGCCATGCCGACTCTAATGCCGTGGCCAGCTGTGCTAGATTACGCGGTTGAGGATCCATGGCGCGAACAACTCGATCGAGATGGTCCCACATATGCTCGATTGGGTTTAAGTCAGGTGAGTTTGCTGGCCAGGGGAGGACGGTAAACTCATCCTGGTGCTCTTCGAACCACGCACGTACACTGGCAGCTGTATGGCACCTCGCATTGTCTTGCTGGAAGATGCCATCATCCTGAGGAAAAACAATGCGCATGTAGGGGTGAACATGGTCCGCAAGGACAGATGCGTACTTGTATTGATCCATTGTGCCTTCCACAATGATCAGTGAACCTAGAGAATGCCAGGAAAACATTCCCCAGACCATAATGCTCCCGCCTCCAGCTTGGACCGTTCCGGCAATGGTTGCAGGGTGGTTCCTTTCAGAGGTTTCACGCCTTATACGCCAACGTCCATCTGTCCGATGGAGCATAAAACGCGATTCATCCGAAAACGCAACCTGTCGCCACTCAGTGGACGTCCAGCTGCTGTACTGGCGTGCAAATTCTAGCCTTCGCCGTCGATGAACAGCAGTCAGCATAGGTGCACGAACCAGGCGTCTGCTTCGGAGGCCCAGACGCAGCAATGTTCGCTGAATAGTACTTTGGGAGACACTTTTGGTAGCCCCTTGGTTCATTTTGGTGGTCAGTTGCTCAACGGTAGCCCGTCTATCTGCCCGAACGCATCTCCGCAACCGTCGTTCGCCTCTGTCATCTATGGCCCGTGGTGCACCACATTTGCCACGTCGCTGATTTTGGACAGTCCCATTTTGCCATGCACGGTACACTTTTACCACGGCGGCACGCGAACAGTTCACAAACTCAGCCGTTTCGGAAATGCTTCCACCCTTGGCCCGAAAGCCAATGATCATGCCCTTTTGGAAGTCGGATAAATCGCTTCGTTTCTGCATTACGCCAACGATTGAAATGTTTTCCAAAGCCCTCACACACCTTTTATATACGCTCAACTGCACTGTGCTGCCACCTGCCTTCTGTGATTGGTTATTTAACTCTGACATGGAAAGTACGTGGTGGTCACATTAATGTGACTGGACTATGTATATATCAAATTCAATTAACATTGAGGAGCTAAAAGTTTGAGATTGAATTTTTTAAAAACTACTCATACGATTTTTACAAAACTTGGCAGTTTGGCATAATTTGAGTCATAGAATCGAAATATGTAAAAAAATCGGCATGGCATTTCAGAAAAAGTCCGATTTTGTGTCAGAATACCTGTATTAGAACAGTGCTACATATAAATCTAATGCATATCCTAAGTCACGCTTTCAAGACATAGAAAACACAATTTGAATTTCGTCATTCGGCCCAGTAGAATGGGAGCTATTGAACTGTCCCCCCCTTTTTTTTTTTGTTTTTGCACAGTGTGTATTCTAGGAGTGTTCTGTAACACAGTTCAGTTTCATCTGTGCTACAAATTTTGTGTGGCTTGTGTTCATTTAGCAGTCGAAGTGGAACATCTTTTATTTATCCAGGTCTTCCTTCTCAACATGCAGTTTCTGATAAATAATGTATTTCTCTCTTTCCAGCTTGTGAACCATCTATCAGTTGATACAAAGCTCTCATCTGGCACTTTAGCAATTTAGTAAAAAAGGTTAAAAACAGTTTTATAGCTTGAAACCATTTTAGAAAAACAATTACGTTAAATGTGGAAACTACAAGTGCTTTGGCGGGTACAAGTAGAATATTCTTACATTCAAATATGTCTTTTGACAATCTGAGTTTAATAATAAGAGCAGATATGAGTGTAATAAATGGCATTTAGTATGTATTTGGTTTCATTCCTGGATATTTGAATATAATAAGTGGCTGAAGTTATTAACCAATGAGCTTAATAAGTGGCAGACACTGTACTTAATTATTCTTTCTTGGATAAAAATTTGTGTATTGTTATGTGCGAAAGTAATTTTTTGTTTGTTTGTTTAGTAAAAGTTTAGTTGTTAGTTTTAGTAAAAGTAATTTTTTTAAAATTGTTTGTTTGGGATTAAGAATGTGATTCAGCACTTTTTTCCTTAAAATTTTCAGTAATTCTAAACTTTTTATCCATTTTTTAGAGTAATTATCATCAGTCTAAACAATATAAGCATGTTTTCTCTGGACAGCTTCATCATCCAGCTTATCATATGACTGAAGCAAATCTTAAACATCACCTTTTTCATTTTGATACCAATCTTAGTTATGCTACTGATAATACAGATTACTTCAAATATTTTGAAATCATTTGCACAATATAGAGTAAGCTGCAGTCATCTTGCTAGATGTTACTTCACTGCATGCTTCCTTGATATTCACATGACACTCAAGAATTTGCAGCTTTTGGAACGGATCAGATTGCCATCCAGAATTCTGTCAAAGTCATAACTTCATCTCTTGTAGTCTGTTATAGCTTGTGAAAGAGTTCTTCATAGGTAATATGCTTTAAAAGGTGCAATTACACCTTGATCCATTGCCAAATACTGGAAGGAGTATCAAGTGATAAATGAATAAATTTCACATTTTTGCACAGATCATTTAGTGTTGTTGAATGACTAGATGTATTGTGTTGTATAATCAAGATTTATTGCTTTGCAGTATTTTTAGGCTTCAATACAAAAATAGTTTTTAAACCCAAAGTCAGTAGACCAACTAGATTATGCTCTTTCAAGATCAAACCTTTGTCTTTCTGATGCTCAAGGGCAGTCTCATGCCATGTCTATCTGCTCAGAGTCATCGCTTTACTCATAGAAGAAGGAGAAACTTGTTGGATTTCCAATGAACAGGGAGAAAATTTGTATCCAAATTTCTGAATGGAAGAGGATTTTTGAATGATAGAGACAGACTTCTACGTAATAAAAATTTTACACACTGCTTTGAAACTTTGTAACCAGTTTCAAAGTTGTATTTTTTATTTTTTGCTAAAAATATTTTAACGAGTATTTTTCCTATAATATTCCTATTTCATCAGGTTTAAAATATCTGAACATTGGCATGATTTAATTCTTCAATGATCTGTTGCAATTCACCAAGAAGACTAGCTGCTGCGTTTTAACTAGCATTTGCAGTTTCGTCTTTTACACGAAACCGCAAATGCCAAATCTCCTTTTAGAACTGACCAAACTATCTTAAGTTTGCCAAGAATGTTTCTTCCACTACTGCTTCCAAATCATTTGCACTTTCTAATTGTTCCCTATTTAAGGCTTCCAACAAATTCAGCACTATCATTTTCACTGAGCTACTATTTGATAAACCCTCTGAGCAGTGCAAGATTTTAGATCCGTCATGAAGACCAGTATTTAAACAGCATTTATTAATTGAGTTTGTATAATTACTTAATTTTGTCTGTAAAACTTACATTCATTAAGATGATATTTACATTATCAAAGAAAGTAAGAAAGCAAAATATCTTAAATTATAAGCTAATATATGCCAAGTAGTGAAACTTCTGATGACTGGATAAAGGTGCTCATAATATCCAGAGGCTTAAGAGAAGTTTTCTTTTGTTTACTATCTTTTATTTATACTGGCAGGAGTATTTCCATTACAGTCATAAGACTGCGTCTGTTTCTCATAGTTTTGGACCAACATGAGGTCAATGTATTTTGTCTTGCTTGTAATTAGTAGCTTGGTCAAAAATATGGCAAAGACATGATTCATTAAGACTGTTTTCTCTTGCAATTTTGATTTTAGTTATTCCTACTTCATACTTCACATCCATCTTATCCACTCTGCGTTTCTTCTTGCAGACATGAATCATCCATATTTCTCTTAGCATTCCTTTTAGGAGTTAGTATTAGATATTAACAGGTATTCACATACACTTCAGGTAAAGGTCAACAGTTAACTGGAAAATTGTGAATGAGTACCATCAGATAAAAATGAAGTATTCAAAGCATGCTATCTAGAAAATGGTAACTCCAATTAATTGTGATTTTGCTTACATATGTAGTAGGTGGCATCCTGCAGCTGTAATAGTTCAAATTTGGTGTACAAAAGATTTTCTTTATCAAATTTTAAACTACGATAAATCAAGATCACTTAAATGTAATTTAACCTATGAAAACTGAGGTCAGTCATTCTTAATAAATCACAAAAAATGTCAGATCAAACTTGAAGTCATTGTTATTCTTAGCAAATTAGTTCTATTTGTCTATCCCATCACTGATGTCTTCATCTGGTAGACGTCTAAGCAAATTTCTGTAATAATTTTTAAATATTCTGTATGCTTAGATACCTTTGAAATTGCTGTTATAATAAAAGGAAAAGAAAGCTAGCATTTACAATCAGTAAAAAGTATACAGGAATTTATGTCATAATTCCAAGCTGATTGAAAAGACTGAGGTACTGATTGATCTGTAAGAATTTAGGCTGAGGTTTGATTAAATCAATTGGAGCAGTAATTAATATTTCCAATACTGTACGTTTATGAAAGGCTAAGCTTTTCTATTCATGAACGATTTTGGAATATGTAACTGAATTTGTATTATTAAAATGAAATTTACATTGCAACTATGTTATTTTTCAGGCAGTCTTGTCTTCTGAGCGTTTACCAAGCCTGGAGCCCTGTAATACAGGAACTAGATCATTACAGTACAGTATGTAAAATTTACAATTTTTATCTCTTTAATGTTAGCTGTAAATTAAATGACATGGCGTATGTTATTATTTGTTGCAGACTTTATACAAAGACTTCCTATTGCAGACCTTATTCAAAGACTTCGTTCCCGAGAGCGTGAACGAGAGCAGAAGAAAGCCAGTCAAAATTCAACAAGACTTAGAGAAACCAAGGAACGAGATCCACCATTAGCCCTTCGTTTTGATGCTACTGCATTTTCTGTTCCTGGTGAAGCTGGTAGCAGTGGTCAGGGGAGCAATGATCACCTAAGTCCACATCGCCAGCAACTTGGGCAACGCCTTTACCCACGAGTTCGAGCTCTCACACCTGTACGTATTTTGCAAATTTTAGAGTATTACTGTAAATAAGATGGGGTTTTTTGTGCATTATTCAAGTTGACGTGTAGTCGTTTTATATAAGTTTATACACAGTCCAGTCACATTAATGTGACCATCTGTCAAAAGCCAGAATAACCACCTTTCGCAGAGCGGACAGCTGCGAGACGTGCAGGAAGAGAGTCACATAGGTCCCTGAAGGTGTTCTCTGGGATGTTGAGCCATGCCGACTCTAATGCCGTGGCCAGCTGCGCTAGATTACGCGGTTGAGGATCCATGGCGCGAACAACTCGATCGAGATGGTCCCACAGATGTTCGATTGGGTTTAAGTCAGGTGAGTTTGCTGGCCAGGGGAGGACGGTAAACTCATCCTGGTGCTCTTCGAACCACGCACGTACACTGGCAGCTGTATGGCACCTCGCATTGTCCTGCTGGAAGATGCCATCATCCTGAGGAAAAACAATGCGCATGTAGGGGTGAACATGGTCCGCAAGGACAGATGCGTACTTGTATTGATCCATTGTGCCTTCCACAATGATCAGTGAACCTAGAGAATGCCAGGAAAACATTCCCCAGACCATAATGCTCCCGCCTCCAGCTTGGACCGTTCCGGCAATGGTTGCAGGGTGGTTCCTTTCAGAGGTTTCACGCCTTATACGCCAACGTCCATCTGTCCGATGGAGCATAAAACGCGATTCATCCGAAAACGCAACCTGTCGCCACTCAGTGGACGTCCAGCTGCTGTACTGGCGTGCAAATTCTAGCCTTCGCCGTCGATGAACAGCAGTCAGCATAGGTGCACGAACCAGGCGTCTGCTTCGGAGGCCCAGACGCAGCAATGTTCGCTGAATAGTACTTTGGGAGACACTTTTGGTAGCCCCTTGGTTCATTTTGGTGGTCAGTTGCTCAACGGTAGCCCGTCTATCTGCCCGAACGCATCTCCGCAACCGTCGTTCGCCTCTGTCATCTATGGCCCGTGGTGCACCACATTTGCCACGTCGCTGATTTTGGACAGTCCCATTTTGCCATGCACGGTACACTTTTACCACGGCGGCACGCGAACAGTTCACAAACTCAGCCGTTTCGGAAATGCTTCCACCCTTGGCCCGAAAGCCAATGATCATGCCCTTTTGGAAGTCGGATAAATCGCTTCGTTTCTGCATTACGCCAACGATTGAAATGTTTTCCGAAGCCCTCACACACCCTTTATATACGCTCAACTGCACTGTGCTGCCACCTGTCTTCTGTGATTGGTTATTTAACTCTGACATGGAAAGTACGTGGTGGTCACATTAATGTGACTGGACTGTGTATATTAAGCATTACTATTATATGTGGCCTATAAATTGAAATAATTTATAAGTTGCTTAGCAGGTAAAAAGTGCTAGTGCAGCACTTCATATGTATTCATTTTATGTAAGTTTATATATTAAGCATTGCAATCATATGTAGCCTATGAATTGAAGTAATTTATAAGTTACTTGGCAAGTATGATTGCTAATGCAGTCAGCTTCTTTACTAATCATACTTTTGTTTGATTAAGTAAGCAAAGATAGTTTTTTCTGCAAGTATTAGTATTATTAAGTAATTATATTTTATTCACCATTATATTTTTTTATGTGTAAACATTTGCATGTAATGAAACATTTTCTGTAAGCATGGAAACAGGCAAAACAGGGAGGGGGAAGTATTCTTGTTTTTCATTAATACTGCAATACAGTGTGGACCATTTAAGCATTGAGTGTAAAATATCTCCTGTATGAAGCATTCGAAAAGATCCATGGATTTTAATGTCCTTTTTTTTTTTTTTTACTGTTAATTTTTTATGAAATTTTTGGCTATTTGGATTGAAATACATAATTGTAGTGATAGCTGGGGTCCACAAATCTTTTATTACTGTTATGATCTTTTTTATTAAGCTGTAATAAAAGTCCCTACGACTGATAGTTTAAAAGCCAGAAATTTAAATTATTTGTCTGAAAATAATGCTTTTCTTTTTTGGAGGCATTGCTTTGGTACAAGTATGTAGTAATCCCGCCTTCCCAATAAAATCCATTTTTGAGAACCATAACATTAAAAATACAACATTGAACATAAAATTAATTTACTGCTTATCCCTGAATTTTTGTGTTAAAAAATATACACGCTGTTGGAAAAAACAAATATGCACTCAGAAATAATTGAGCCACAACTACAAATCTCAGCAATGGTATGGTGTTTAAGTATTAACAAATTATCAAAAACTGAGGCAAAAAAAAAAAGAGCATTTTATTAACAAGTGGCAATGCAAAGAATGAAAATCCGTTGGCAGTAAAACCACCCGTGGCAGCTATACAAGCTGATACTTGGTTGGGTATGGAGTCTATTAATTTGCCATTTTTCATGTGCGGTAGATTCTGCCACAAATGGAGCAACTGCTCAGCATGTTAAGATGCATTTTGACAGCTGAATTTGCCTGCCCAGCATGTTCGATAGATGACTGGTTTGGAGGCCTGGCAAGACAGTCAAGAACATTAACATGAAAAAGACATTGTTGGAAAAGTCGTCTTGTATGTGGCCGAGCCTTGTCCTGCTGGAAAACAGAACCTGGATGACCTGCATGTATAAGCAATATGATTGGCTTCAAAATGTTGTCAACATACTTGCAAGTAGCCAGAGTACCTCACAGCATGACTAATGGTGAATGGTTGTCCCAACTGATTGCTCCCCAGACTGTTATATTCTGTGTTCTGGCTGTGTGCCGCTTGGAAACAAATGGTACATTAGACCGCTCACCTCTCTGTCTCTAAACATGTATGCAGCAGTTATCAGCATCGAGAGAAAAGCGTGATTCATCACTGAAGGTCACATTTCTCCAATTGAACGCTGTCCAGCTTGAACGACAGTGGCACCATGCAAAATGAGACTGCATATGGTGGGGTAACAATGGCAAGCATCTTAATGGATGTCCAGATCTAAACCCACCACCACCTAATCTTCTGCGAATTATATCTTTGGATATCCCAGGATCCCTGCAAGTTGGCAAATGGCTTTGAATCGATGATACCATAACTGTTAGTGTGGACATGGCAGCTCATTAATTGCATGTTCATTTTCCCCTTCAGTAGCCTGAGGGCGTCCGAAGCCACTACGGCCTTCTCCGAGCCACTGGTTTCAACAATGGACATTAACCATATAACTTCGACCAAACCACGTGTTTGACCAACCGCCATCTTTTAGCCCTATGATACGATCCCCTTGAAAGTCTGACAATGTTCATAACATTGTCAAGTGCATCTTAAAGGCATCTTTCATTACAGTGTCATGTATCCAAACCATGAGCTCGCTTGTAAATGCTGGTCAGTTACCGTACCTGCTCTTTCACAAGCTACCAGCTGTGCACTTCAGATGCATGTTGTATCATTCCACAATGCTGATTGGTGCTGCAAGTGTAATCATTTACTCAACTTGTTAAACCACATTTGTATATTGCATTTCGTAGTTTTGGCTCAAATTTTTCTGGGTGCAAATGCTCAGGCTGATACGTTTGAAGTTGGTAAAATATGGTAAGAAATACGGCTTCCTCTGCATGCAAGCGTTCTTATTTTTGATTACTCCAGTAATAATAATATAAGAATTGTTTTATTGTTACACTAGTATTTAATGTTCATTATGTCATTTTCTTTCAGTCTTTGGCTAGTAAAGTAACAGGAATGCTATTAGAATTATCTGCAGCTCAGTTACTAATGCTTTTAGCATCTGATGATGCTTTACGTCAAAAAGTGGATGAAGCTACAGACATTATTTTGTCACATAGCAGGTACAGTCATCAATTTTATTTATTTTTTATTTACACAGTCCATTAGATTCAAGTCAAGTCGATTAAAACATACTTCTCAATCCTAACTATACAGTTAACCCTTGAATAATGCAGATGTTAGGAATGTAGATATCTCACATTGTCTGAAATCAACATACAGATGCTTCCCACTTTACGAATGAGTTATGTTCCGAAAGGCTGTTAGTACCACGAATTTGTTCACAAACTGTTACACAGTTTATTACATATATCTCCTTACCATGATTGTGAGATAAAAACTCTAAATACTATCAAATAAAGAATTAAAAATGCTAAAACAAATAAATGATATATTAAAAATTTTAAATACAGTGCATTATAAATAAAGAATTACTTTAAGATACAGTATGTATCTTGGAGTGTCATCTTTGAAGCATATGTGGATGGGGTGAGGATGAGGCTGCCAGATCTTTGCATGAGTGAGAGGGAGTCAATGTCTGACTTGCTCATTGAAAGCCTGTCAACCAATAACAAGGGTATTTATGATAACACCAGTATGAGATATGGAAGAAGTTTGCATGTTAGATGAGCCAGAAATACCAACTTTTGAAATGTCCTTTTTAAGATTATAACAGTCTTAAATTTCTCGGAACAGGTTTCCTTTTTCTATTGTCATAAATAAGACAGTAGCACTGTGCACAGCAGACTTTTCTTTGGCAAACCGTTCAAAATTTATTTCTTGGTTTTCCAAAGAAAAAAAGAGGACTTCTTTAAATTTGGAAAAAGGTATTGCCATAAACTTTGTATCAACCTTTTAATTTGGGACAGGTTCTTTCTTCTCTCCTCCATATTAGTCTAGCAGCTCTTCGAAATTCTCCTCTGATAGATTTAGATCAAGCTGCTTACTAATCTCGATGACACTTCCTTTCATCATCCTGACTAAAACCGTGATAGACTTGAAGAAGATAGGTGCATATACTTTCCCAAATAACATTCATGTTTACATCTGTTACACTTCCCCATGGCATTATGGATGTTCTGTACAGCAATTATAAATATTGTAATCCTTCCAAAAGTGCCGTAAAGTGGTATGAGGTTTTTCATCTGCATTTTAAGTGCCTTCAACTACATATAAATGTATATATTTTTTAAATTGGCGATCACATCCTGGTCCGTTGGCTGTAATATCAGTGTTACTGTATTCTAGCATACCCTTAATTTTTTTTGTTTAAAATTTTTAATTTTTCCTGAGGATAAACCTCAGGTAGTGTTTGCCATCTACAATTCCCCCCCCCCTTTTTGAGACCACACGCTGAAACAAGATTTCTATTATAGGTTAAAAGGAGCATTTTTCTGTGTTAGCACTACTTATTTAATGTCACTGTTGGTACCACTAGAGTAGTTGCTTGCATTATCAGTATCATTTTTGCTGGTACAGTATCCCACAATACGTCACCAAAACCTACAACCACAACTAAACTTGTACATCCTATGTAATGCTCACCCAACAACAATGAATTTTATGCTCAGTTGTTAAATACACTGTGATATGTTGCATGCACTGCTGTGTTGCCACTTGTTTGTATATACTTATTTCTAAGCATTCTTTCAAATAATTTTAACAAAGTGCCTAAACCATATTTTTGATAGTCTCACTTATATTAAATACGCCAAATTTCAAAATGGACCAAAATGTAAATTCACATATATCTTAGGAAATTTTGAATATAGAACTAATTTTTTGCAGGTATGCTTAGAAATAGATCTACTCTAAGATGATGTAGAAAATTTATAGGTTATAATACAAAATGTTTTTCAAAAATTTATAAAAAATATTTAAAAATACAAATTTTTAAAATAAATAATAAAAAAGTGTGAATTATATTTGGATTAAGCCTAAATTTTGAATTCTGCAAAAAAGGACTAAGTAAGTTTAATATAAAAAGAGACATTAATAAAATATATATCAAATTCAGTTAACACTGAGGAGCTAAAATTTTGAGAGTTAATTTCTAAAAAAGTACTCTTGCAGTTTTTACAAAACTTTGCAGTTTGGTATAATTTGAGTCGTAGAGTCAAAATATGGAAAAAAATTGCCGTATAATTTCAGAAAAGGTTAGATATTATGTCAAAATACCTATATTAGCACAATGCTATATATAAATCTAATACGTATCCTAAGTCACGCTTTTGAGGCATGAAAAACAGAAGTTGAATTTCATCAATCAGTCCAATAGAATGGAAGATATAGAACTGTCCTCACCCTTTTTTTTCCCTCAGTGTACATCTTTAATAATATACTGATGCTGAAGTTTCTCATCTGTAAGAATAAAGGGTTTCATTATTTTCTTTTAGTAGCAATAGATGCCGTATCAGTAATCTACAGTTTTTTTATTGGGTATTTTTATATTTAGAATAGAAGGAGATTATTTGGAACAAACTTAAGTTTCTCCATAATAAATGTTGCTTTTATATATGCTTATTGTAATGATACTTATATTATGTCCTTTGGTTATTAAGTAACATTTGAGTCCTAACATATAAAAAAAGTATCTTAATTTTGTTGTTTTTATGTGAGAATAACTCATTTCTTTTCTAATGCAGAGATTCTACTTCTGAAGCTCTGCTTGACTTGGATGTTTTCAACCTGGGTGAACGTTCAAGAAGGGGAAGCACAACAAGGAGAAGTGATGGAGAAGATGATGATGACCTAGATGATAATTCTCCTCTCTTTTACCAACCTGGTAAACGAGGATTTTATTCTCCTCGACAAGGCAAATGTACGCCTGAAAGAATAAATGCATTTAGAAATGTTGGAAGAATAATAGGCTTATGTCTTTTGCAGAATGAGTTATGCCCTATTTATCTAAACCGGCATGTAATTAAATACATCTTAGGCAGACGTTTAGGTTGGCATGATCTAGCTTTTTTTGATCCTGTTTTGTATGAATCATTGCGACAAGTTGTTGTAGATGCTGAAGGAAAAGATAGCAATGCTATGTTCTCTGCTCTTGATCTTACATTTTGCATAGATCTCTGTACTGAAGAGGTAAGGTTTTTCATAGGACTTTCTTAAAGAAAATGTCTTATTTACTTTTTTAAATGTATAATTAAAGCAATTAAAACAATATGTAGAACCTTATTACTTCTAATTAATGTTATAGATATATTATTAGACTAATACTTCTACATTATTTGCTTTATGTAGTTTATTTTGTGTAGATTATATAGATGCCAAACTTTTATAAATTAAATGTTCTGTAGTACATTAATATCATTTAAGGATTTTATTATTTCATATCTTTAATTCTTTAATTTCTGAATAGATGAACGCCTAATACATACAATAATCTCTGAACTGTAAATAATAAGTAAAATTTTATTTAGTGCTTTATATCAGTCATCAGGTATTATTTTTGAGCTTTTTACTAAGATTTGTGTTTATTGTCTATAGTTTGCATGTGTATATTTTCATTAATTTTTCTCTAATTTTTTAAATAAGGAAGTTTAGGAATTAAAATCTGCATCTTAGAACTGAGATTGATTCAAAATGAATATGATTTTGAAATTATTTTATTAAATCAGCTTTAGTGAAATAAAAATAATTCTATTTTCTATTTAAAAAATAATTTATTAGAATCTTTTTTTTTTGTACTATTTGCAATTGTAAGCATTTAATGTCTATAACTCATTAAACATTTTTTGACACTTTCTGATTATATTAGGAAAAGTCTCTAACTCACTGGAGAGCATTCGTGAACTCAGTGCACCCAGTGACCATAGATGTACTTCTGATTACAAAATGTTTTAAGCAATACAAATATTCATACTATTTTCAAATTTAAAAGAGAAGAAATTTTTATAAAAATTATGAAATCTTGCTTTTTTATGATCTCCCCTGTCTGTATACTTATATTTAGTAAAATTTCACAATAAATAAATAAAACACAGAAAATTGGCCTTCCATGCAACAAAAATTGACAGAGATATTTTTGGGATTCTTTTAAACTTTTTAGGGCCAAAAACAATGTATTACTTTCCTTGAGAAGTTGATTAAAATATAAATTAAAATAATTTGAGGATAGTTTTTTTATTTCATAATCATTGAGTGATACACCTGTGTGATTTACCAATGCATTATATTTTTTAATCTGTAATTTAATTACAATTGGTGTATCAAAAGAATTTTCAAACACATCATATGCTTTTATTTAGCTCGCTGATGGTGTTTGTTTCTTTCGTCAGAATTTTGCCATTTATTTTTAAACTATTTCCTGATAAGCTATTGAAACAATTATTTCCATTACCCATAAGGTATTTCCGTTACCTTTTTTTTAAACACCTGGCTTCCATTAAACTATATTATAAATTTTTTTCCTCTTTTTAATCCATCAGTTACATGTTTACAGTTTATCGATAAAGTATTAAAGCATATTTCGTAAAAAAAAAAAAAAAAAAAAAAAAAAAAGACTTGATCAAGAATTCCAAGTTCAGTTGTTAAGATTGCTTCTCTGCTCTGTGCTACTAATTTGAAAATTTCTTTCTGTAGTGTCTTTTAAACCCTAAAAAGAGCATTTTTCCAACATCAAGATATGTGAATCCTTTTTCCTAGCCTACCAAAAACCATCTTAAAATGTTGGAAGCTCTGGAAGCTGTAATTCTGATCTTCAGTCATTGTCTGTATTTTTTGCCTGATTGACAGAACTTTACATTTAAAGTTTTATTCCGTTTTTTTTTAGTGGGCGAGGGGGATATTGACCTATAGTCTATTCTTGATCTTCAGCCATTTTCAATAGTTTTAATGGGCTGTATTTTTTGCTTGATTGACAGAACTTTACATTTTATTACCATGTTGTGTAACAAGTAAGAAAAATCCTATCACACAACTTCCTTTTTCGTGGCATAAAACCTAACAAAATAACTATCAATGAAATAAAAAGAAAAGAATTTCACTTATCAAACGATTGATTATAGACTATATCTGTGCACATATTTTGCATTAGCAGAACTGGTTTTATAGTGGGAAAATGGGATTTAGTGTTTTGGGGGGGGGGAGTCGTTTATCATTTTAAGAGAACCTTGACATTTCTCTGAAATTTGTCTTTAGTGTAAGAATAATTTTATTTTAACTTCGTTTGGACAATGCCCTCCTCCCCTTTCTTTCTTGGATCTGAGTTTGTTATAATGATGTAGATTTTCAAATTTGTGGCAGGTTTCTTGGAAAATGTAACAATTTTTGGCCCTTTCGATATGAGAATTTTACTATTTATGAATTTTGGAATTTTTTACTGGAATTTGTTACTAAAAATTTGTAATTTTTATATTAAAAGTGTTACTTTAACTAAAATGATAAAAAATTAATGGAGATTATGCATTTAAAAGTTGCATTGATTCTCAGTTCTCCATAACTGAAAGTGTTAAGTTTGGTCTTTTTGTTTTCAGCATGCTAAAGGGGGAAAAGTTCTGTATTTAATCCTTATTACACATTATTTTGTAAACTAATTTGAAAATAAATAAAGAAATAAGTTGTGGGAAACTGTTCTAGAGTTATGTTTTGATTTTGATAATATTTTGTAATACATTTGGTATGAAACTATTTACTACCAAATTTTAAATTTCAGAGCTGTCATCTGCTATTAATGTATTTATTCTTTTATTTTTACTTTTTTCAGGGTGGAGGAAATGTTGAATTAGTTAGTGGTGGACGAGACATTAACGTCACTGCTCAGAATGTTTATGATTACATACAACGCTATGCTGAATATCGAATGTTAAAATGTCAAGAAAAAGCTCTTTCGGTAACATCTTTTTTTTTTTTTTTTTTTTAATTTTTT
>KK118845.1:246236-263614 GCA_000611955.2 Stegodyphus mimosarum
TACACCTCTCGTGGCATTGAGCGGGGATCATATGAAGTACTACTGCTTTGCTAAGGGCTGACATAAACCCTCTCATTAGTGCCAGATGAATGAAGCTAAATGAGACCAGCTGCAGGTGCACACTTGTCTGGACTAGTTCAGTTATACCTGAGGTACTGTAGTGATATGTTGTGTGTCGCTTTGATATATTGGAACACATTCTGACATGAAGCCTGAGTTCTTGTTTGTATGCAAGGTTAGCAGTGTTCAGTTTTTATTTGTATTTGAACTGAAAACTTTCTTTATGTGTGCCTCTGCTAGTTCGTATTATAAGTGCTTAAACAGCCCTGATTCATTTTGTTATATAAATGGTGGTTTTACTATTCCCAGTCAAAGGACAAGCATCAGAACATTTGTCTGACAAACCTTGAAAATTGGTGATCGAGATAAATCATGGGCCCCTCTCAAACACTATGCCAGTGTGTCGAGAGTTTGTAGATGTGGATGAAGGGAGCATGCTCTAAATTTCCATTTGGTATACCTATGATTTGGCGACAGACCAAAGGTCATTGAAGTATTGTCACTTTCGCATAGTGAAAACGTCAGGATACAATAAGAAAATCATCCTATATATCCATGTATCCTAGTTTGTCATCCTAGTTTTTATATGTCTAGTGCCAGTTTTCAAAGAATTACCGCCTTTGGAAATACAGGAATACAATTCTTTTTTAATATCGATATGACCCCAATGACGAAGATTTTGAAATTGAAGATTATTCTGTTGTAAGGGATTTGACCAGCATGAATTGAATGATATAGCTCAAGATTTGGGACTATACAAAAGAACTTCAGAGCTGTTTGCATTAAGACTGCACGAGAAGACTTTCTTAAAAAAAGAACTGCTATCCTACTTTTGATCAAGTGCATTTCTGCAATACTTGAATGATGAATTTATGTTTTTCCATAGCATATATGGTTTGATGGAAAAGTTGGGAATTTCAGCCAATAACGCAACTCAAAGGCAGTTGTTCCTCGATAGCTCAAAGCAGAGTTTGAAGTGTTATATTTCTCCCACCTTCTTAGCATGCCTTTGTGGCATTGAGGTTAGCACGCTTGGTGCATATTCAAGAGGTCCATGGTTCTAGTCCTGCCGAGGGCATTGCAAATTTTCACATCTTTCCTGCTTCAAAAATAACCTAATAACTCTGCAGTGGCACCCAAACTAAAAGGTGGTGGATGATGATTCTCCAACATCAGGATTTGGCGATTGGGTCCCCTAATCCCAGTCACTCTTTAAAAGGGGGAGTATATAAGATATTTCTCCCACCTCCTTAGCATACCTTTGTGGTGTAGTGGTCAGCACACTCGGCGCATATTCGAGAGGTCCGAGGTTCGACCCTTCCCTGGCAAGGGCATTGCTAATTTTTCATCTCTTCTGCTTTCAAAATAACCTAATGTCTTTACAGTGTGGCCTTCTCTACAATGGAAATTTATTTGGTGCCGTCTTAAATAGGGCATTCAGTTTGCTTGTGTGCAGAATACAAAGACATAAGGAGATTCATTTGTTGCAGTATCACATGCACCAAATGGATCATCTTTGTTGACCTTAAAATTTTGTGCTACTTCCAGGGGCAGCAATGTGCATATACCAAGTATCCCTGTTTTTTTGGGGGGGGGGGTATGTGGGACAGTAGAGCTCGTGAGAAGCATTGGATGCAGTCGAATTGGCTGCAGAGATCTGACCTGAAACCTTGTGATTCAGACATTCTGCATCACTTGTTGACAGAAAGAACATTATATTTCCACCTCTGCATGTAAAACTCGTTGTTGTGAAGCAATTTTTTAAAGCTTTGCCAGTTGAAGGAGACTGTTTCAAGTATCACATTTCGGCATTTCCTAGCCTGTTGAAAAGATAAAAGCTTGTATATTTGTTGGTCCACAGATTCGAGAGCTCCTTAAAGATGAACATTTCTTTGGAAAATGACAGGTCTTCCAAAAAATGTTTCACTGGCATTCAAAGATACTATCAAAAACTTTCTTTGAAATACCCAAACACAGAATTATAGCAAAATTGCCCAACAACTTTTTAGGGAGTTTCAAAATACTTGGTAGCAACATGAGCATCAAATTGCATTTTTTACATAGCCATTTTGATAACTTTCCAAAAAATTTTGGTGCATTCAGTGATGAGCAGCGAGAATGATTCCACCGGGATGACCATTGTTGGAGCATCAAGCAAGAATGTCCACAGGTTAAACTCACCAAAAAAAGCCATATACAAAAATTTTTATCTTGATATGCATGTTTATCATATTATAAAAAGCTCTACTATTTGTATGGATGAAATTTAACTTTCACTAACTATATGTAACATCTGTATGATAAAACTGTTCTTTGTGAACAGTATATTTTGTAAGTTTTTCCTTTATATGCATTTTTTGTATGACTTGAAACTAGAAGGGGATATCCTGTAACTTAAAAAGTTGATGTGATAAGACAAAAACTGAGGTTATTTTTGGATTCAGAGGCCTAAATTTAGTCCAAATGCGTGACAGATCTGAGACAACAAAATTGCTGTTCTCCAATATTATGTATGGATGCTTGATTATTGCTGGACCTTTATCTTTTTGTGTAATTTATGCTACCTGATAGTCACGATGTCAAGATTTCAGTAATTTTGAAATTTTGATTCATTTCAAGTTAAGCAGGAAATGAAATTTCCTTAGACAGTTATGCTGATGAAATATTTTCATTATACAGTGACCCTGGGTGTGTGGGTGTTTTCTATTGAAAAGTATGCCTTATTGAATATAGATAGAAACAGACACGAGAATGATTACTATAAATATAGGTGACCAGTAAGAACTGAATAATATTTTAATTGAATTAAAACTTGTATAAAATTCATCTAGAAAAATACATATTTATGATTCTCTATTTTTTATTGAATTGAAAAAGTACACAAAGCTACGTTCTTGAAAAAATGTATAATTCCGTCTTTCTGTTTTTATTGTACAATTTTTTTTAAATAGACTTTCATACATTCTAAGTTTTCATAACAGTGTTTATATTATAGGAAACAAAGAAACATTGCTTAAAATTAAGCAAAACATGTTACATGTTGCAGAAAAAATGCTTGCTATTCTTAATCTTTTTTTTTTTTTTTTTTTTTTTTTTTTTTTTTTATTTTTTTTTTTTTTTTAATTTAGGTCTACTTTTGGACTGGTAGTCCTGCTCTGCCTGCAAGTGAGGAAGGATTTCAGCCGATGCCTAGTATAACAATTCGGCCAGCAGATGACCAACATCTACCTACAGCCAATACTTGCATATCAAGGCTATATATTCCTCTGTATTCATCTAAAACTATTTTGCGTTCCAAACTTCTTCTAGCAATCAAAACAAAAAATTTTGGTTTTGTCTAATGTGTACTTTTGTAGGTATCATCAAATATGAAAATGTCTTCTGTGATGTTTGACAAAATGTCATATTAGCATCGCATGCAATGATAAGAATAGGTATGTCATGTAAATGCTGCTGGACTATGGTTCTGTCATGTACTTCATATTCAGTGTGAAAAATGAATAAATGTTTTTAAAAGATATTCTTGCTGTGCTCTCAACTTTTGTTGTGGTTTTTTCATGACTGTAATATGGAAAAAATGTTCTTAAAACTAATTTGAAGTGTACTAATGAGTTTCATAACAATACATATAGTAATAGAAATTAAATATTTTGAATGTAATAATATATTACTTGGATTTATTACAGTTTACTTATAAAATTCCTAAAAAGTTTAATTTTTTAATCGAGTGTTTGAAAATTTAATTATTATTTTCCGTATACTGTATTTCTTTAATACTCTGAGATGCCTTCAGTTCTAAGACTTGTTGCTTAATTTCTGTCCCAAAAAGAGAGAAAATGACAACATTTGAAAAGAAGAAAATGACTGGCAATGATTAAAATCATATAATCCTGCCAAAATGTTGCTGATTGGCCACAAGTAAACTTGTAACGTCATGCCAAAACATTGCTGATAGCTGTGAGTAAACTCATCATATCATGCCGAAACGTTACTGACTGCCATGAGTAAATTCATGATGTCATGCCAAAACGTTGTTGACTGGCCACAAGTAAGCTCGTAATGTCATGCCAAAATGTTGCTGACCAGCCACAAGTAAACTCATGATTGTGCAGCTTTGTTTTGTGTCAGTTTCGTGTGGTCACTGCATTAGTGTAATTAATATTCAGCATATCACAAGCTTCTGTAACTAATATTTAGCTAACAAAACCTACCCCTTTGCTATAAAAATGAACTTTCAACGATGGCAGAACATAATGATGAAGAAATATCAGTGAATTATATGCAGATGATTTATCTGATTGTCTGAGTGATTTTTAAATAAATGATACTTCATCAGAAAACAGCGATGTATCTGATATTAGGACACCAAATGATGAAGAAATATAATAGAATCTGATAGTGTCAATGATTTGGAAGAACAGTGGGTCAAAGATAATATTAACACCATGCTTAGAGGATTATTTAAACATTTCAACTGTAACTATTCAACTTGATGCGCTGAGTATCAGTGAGGTAGCAGCTTTACTTTTTGATAGTGTTTTATTATTATTTTTTTTTATTTTATTGCAAACCAATTTGTATCACTCTCAAATGAAAAAAAAATTTCATAAAATTTGTGTGGAAACATTACTATGGACAGATGTAATCACTAATCAAATAAAGTTTTTTGGATACTGATACTGATGGGCCAAGGGAGAAAAATGCATTATAGATATTATTGCTCAGTGGATGCCTTGGTTGTAGCATTAGTATTTCGTAAAACTATGGGAATGAAATTTGATTAAATTCTTACTTTTTTCCATCTAAATAACAATGCATAAACTACACTACTGGAGACAGCCTTTCCAAAATTAGACCACTTTTGGATCATATTATCTGAAATTTTAATTCCTATACATACTCAAAAAAGAGTTAGCTCTAGACAAAGCTTTGGTACCATACAGAGGACACCTTAGCTTCAGAACATATTATCTGAAAAAGATAATAAAATATGAAATTTTAGTTAGAATGCTTTGTGAGATTTGGTGCATATGCAACTTGGAAATCTATTCGGGACAGGGAAAAATGCTGCAAGAAACCAAATTATCTATCTTGGGGGCCATACCTTTTTCATCATATATATCAAAACAATTACTATAACAATGTTGCTACAGCCAAAGTATTACTAACAAAGGAAACAGTAGTGTGTAGTACCATACAAGAAAACCATGGCTTGTCAAAGGTTTCGATAAGTCCAAAAGTTTATGCAAAGGAGAAGTGACTTTTTTATGGAAAGGTAATGTTTTTCTTATTGCACGGTTGGGTAAAAGACTAGTCGGCATGATAACTATTCATGATGCTTCTCTGAAATCAAGTGGCAAGCGAAAAAGGAATTTTGTGGATGATATAGTTAAACTTTTGTGCATATTTAGAATACAATAAACACACGAAGAGTCAATTACACAGATCAGTGTTTGGCGAACAGTATTATCTTACGAAAGAGTTTTAAAGTGGTAAAAAAAAAATTGCAATCTTTCTCATGAACTGCACTTTGTTTAATGCATTCAAAATTTACTGTAACTATCAGTCACAATACAGGGTGTGATTCAGAAGTTTCAAGACTGGTTCATTTCTGAGTAAGGGAGCGCATGCGAACCGGTTCTGCCGAGTGGGGTGTGTCAGGGAATGAACTGACACTGCGGCAGTTGCATACGAAACCCTGGAGAGTGCGCATCGCTTGCAGCATGAGTGCGTGTCATTGACCTCGGTCCAAAAGTGGGAGAAGCAAAAATGGAGCAGTACTTGGAGCAACGTTATGCGATTAAGTTTTGCGTGCGACTGAACGAAACCACCACGGAGACTCTTGGTATGATTCAAGAGGCCTTTAAGGAAGAAGCCATGTTCTGTGCAATGGTTTTCATGTGGCACAAACGTTTCAAAGATGGCCGTGGGAATGTTGAAGACGACTGCTCTGGGAGGCCATCATCAAGCCGAACGGATCAAAATGTGGAGAGGGTGCGGGAACTTTTAAACAATAACTGTCGTCTTAGTACTAGATCAATTGCTGATGAACTGGGACTCAGTCAGACTATGGTGGGGTGGATTGTGGCGGAGAATTTGATGATGCAAAAAGTGCGTGCCAAAAGTTTTGTTGGTGGATCAGAAGAAATGGCGCATGACTGTTTGCCAGGAAATGCTCCAACGGTTGAATGTTAATCCGAACCTTCTGGAGAAAGTGGTTACTGGTGATGAGACCTGGGTCTACGAGTACGATCCTGAGTCAAATCGTCAAAGCTGAGAATGGTGCACTGCTTCCTCGCCAAGGCCCAAGAAAGCTCGCATGTAAAGTGCATGCTGATTGCTTTTTTATGGTAAAGGAGTGATTCACAAGGAGTTTGTTGCTCGTGGACAGACTGTCACAGGTTTTTTTTATGCTGGAGTGCTCCGCCACTTGAGGGATCGAGTCAGCCATGTCTGCCCAGCGTTCAAGGCCGATTGGATTCTCCACCATGACAACGCTCCCACTCATACGTGCACCGCTGCCGAAGTTTTGGTCAAGTTCAACGTGACAACACTGCCGCAGCCACCCTACAGCCCCGACTTGGCTCCAAGTGACTTTTTCCTCTTCCCCCGAATCAAGACAGGCCTAAAAGGGAAGCGATTCGACTCCATCCAGCAGGCTTCGACGAGAGCCCTTGACAGCATGGCGCCCGAGGCCTTCCAGAAGGGCTACGAACAGTGGAAGACGCACTGGCAGCGCTGTGTTGATGCTGAAGAATCATATTTTGAAGAATTTTAGTCTGCTGTACTTAAATATTCAATAAATTTCTAGTTCTCAGGTAAGTCTTGAAACTTTTGAATCACACCCTGTATGAGCTAAGATACAAAAATTTTCTTCTGGAAGTATAACTGGGAATGAATAACAGTAGCAGAATTGCCAACTCTCTGGATTTCTGATCATACTCCCGCCAACTCGATTTTTAACATATTTCTCCCAACTTTCTCTTATTCTTAAAATTTATCACGGTTTTTATGTTGTAAGGTTTTAGTTAAACTAACAAAGTTTTATTTTAATTTAAATCTTTCTATCTCTTCTCATATTCAACTTCCTGTTAGAAGAAGCGCACGTTTTCAGCGGTGACCAGACAAAAGCCCACTGGATGAAAGCACACGCGACAAAAGCCCACAAAAAAAAGCCCACTGTGATAATTGCCCACGCGACAAATGCCCACACCGACGAAAGCGCACATTGACAAAAGCCCATGCAGATAAAAGCCCACACTGATATAAGCCCTCACTGACAAAAACCCAACGTGCAAGTTAATAGTTTTCACATTTTTTCTTTTGTTTTTTAGTTACACAAATCAGATTCATCAAAAATATAAAACAATTGAATTAATTAATTTAAATTCGTAACAAATAATTGAACGATAAATTAAAGTAGCGGATACATTTTATTTTGGCTAAATTAAAACATTCTATGTATATCAAAAAGAAAATCAATCAAAATAAAATTAATGTAATTAAAAACATGTCAATGTATGCTTAACTTTCTATTATATTTACGCGACAAAGGTAAATGTCCCTCGTATAAATCCAATAAAGGGAGGTGAAAGGGAATACTGGTCATTCTACTAATTTTAATTCTGCAAAATTATAAGGAGTACGAAATGCATATAAATTTTCATCATGTACAGAGAATAATTTATGAATAATTTAACAGTTCAGGAAAATTTTATATATAATTCAGAAAATTTAATCTCTACATATAATAAAAGAAAGACTGTGTGTCTGTGTGTGCCTTTCGTTCGTGCTGCACGTAAGCTAATAGACCCAGGGCTACGAAATTTGGTACATAAGTGCATCTAGACAACAGCCAGTGCACCTCCAACCGATTTTTTCAAAATTCGAATGAGATTTTTTTTTAATTTTAAGTTTTCTGATGAAATCGTATCATTTTGAGACATAAAGGGTACAGGAAAGCGAGATTTTACTATAGACATTCCATTTTCACATCGTCGTGAAAAGTAGATGCTTAGCTATTATATGAATTTAAAATAAATTTCAATTTATATTTGTATTTCAATAAACAGATTAAATACGAATTTATTTACCAAAGCAAGCTTAATATGTTTTCGGTTGTTTTTTTTTTAAGTTTATTTTTAAAATGTTCTGTTTATTTTCCTTTGATTTTTGGGCACGTTCAACTTTAATCTTTCCGACTCCTTTTACAAAAAGAATTTTGGAATAATAATATTTTGTATTTTTTAAAAGTTTTTATATAAAGCTTCCGAATACACTTCTCACATCTCACATCTTTTAAAATGTGGTTTTGGCAACAGTTTTCATCCTGATTATTGCTGATAGATTTTTGATGAAATCGCATCATTTTTAATAGTTTCATTCTTTTAGGAATGTGGTTTTGGCAACAGTTTTCATTCAATGCTTTATATACTGGACTGCTGACTGTACTTTCCTTTTCAGAATTTTTTGTGTTTCTTTCTTGTTATTTATTGCTTATTTCACTGTTTTTAAGATACTGAAAAGTTTAGCATGATGTTTTGTTTTCTACTGGAAGTTGGTTAATTTATTTATTAGGATAATTAATATTTGTGTTAAAAGTTATTGCTTATTTCATTGTAATTTTTATAGCGGCTACATATAACAAATTTAATATGGAGAATTAAAGCCGAACATTCTATTTCAACAAAAGAGATAAAAGTATCCTATTCTATTATAATAAGGAAAACATTTGTGTAAGCTATCAGAAATATTGTTTTAATAGTGAATTAAGAGCACGGTTTCAAATAAAGACCGTTCTCACCGAGACTCGAGCCCGGATCACTGAACTACCAGTGTTCAGTGATTAATATCACTCGGCCGCTGGTGGGCGCAGTTTTCATTGTGCTTCATTACATAAAATTCTCTTTAGCTATGTTAAAAATCGAAAAGGAAAAAATAAAATTCAAGTGTTTTTCAATTAAGAAGTTAATATACATTTACTAAATACAACAGAGGTCAATTTAATGGATAGCTGAAGTAAATATGTTGCAGCTTATGTAAAAGTACAATTTTTTAATACAACAGAAGAGGAATATAACATACGTATGAACACATAATTTATGATATTTGAAACATATAATTTTAAATAAATCATACTTCATAATGTGAAGAGTCAAAACTTGTATGGTTTTTTTTATTTATGCATAGTTATATATTTTTGTAAACTTTTAGATACTTATCTTTTTATATTGTTTTGTTTAATAATATTCAAGTAAAAGGTTGCTCTCACTGTAGGTTTGCCAATCTACGCAAATATTTCAGTTTATCTTCTTCTTGCTCATATCCTCTAACAGAAGTCGCAACCAAATCATGAAGTTGCTCATATCTTCTTTTTTTTTATTTCTAAGCGACCTGCTTGTGCATTGGAAAGTAATAATCTCTGACAAGCTAAGTCTCTCTGCAGTCCATCAAACAAAAACCATATACTTGGATGACTGCAATGAAACAATGAATTTAAAGAATTATGGAAACCTTCACAACAATTTGTAGTCTTTGGTGATCGCTCAAGAGCTGCCTCATAGTGGTTCCATAACCTCATTGGAAATTGGGGTTCTCTGCCTGCTGCACCTTCAATATACGTTGTAAAAAAGTACGTCAGCACTTCATTATAACTTTCTTCGTCCGGAAACGTAGTTGAAAGTTGGTCAAAGATAACTCTCACGTCACTGATTGGAACGAAGGCTAATGCAGCAAGAGACTTTAATTTCAGTTTTATATTTACGTCAGTCTCATACGGAATTCTTAAACCAACGTTACTAATTTTTCTTATCAGACTTTGACACAAATGGAAATAGCAGCCTTTCACATCAGCCTCAGGGAAAGCAATCTTCGCTGCATTAATGGCAGCTTTCTCAAAGTCAAGAAGTACTTTTTGAGGCATCATGTTTGGAAGCAAAACCTTTATTATCTCAAACATTCTATTATACGTGCCTAAATCCTTTTTTGGCAACAAAATATAAACACAAGGCGGGTAGGAATTTCCGACCTTTGCATGCCACGTATATAATTGGTAGAACATGCTTGGAACTTTATCAAAAGTTCCATCTCCGTATATTGAATCTTTTTTCAACTCAGCTAAGAGTTCTTTGTCCCCTAAAACAAGAATGCGATTTATATCATCAGCACCTGAATCGTACAACACCAAATTTATGTACTTCTCGGGAATTTCGAAATTTGTATTTGATGGATTGGGCAGATAGCCTTCTTTTCTGTGATGCAACAAATTTCTTGTGAGAGAGGATTGTTTCGGAAAGCAGGCTAGCACATCATTGCTTAGGCCAGATAACACATTGCCTATCACATTACGCGGGGTAGCAGCAACTGATTTCATGTCTTCTCTCATTTGGCTTCTAGCTGCATTTGCTATAACTTTTTGAGGACAAGAATCATGACAGTGTTCAGTTGGCTCCTTCATTATACTGCCATCCTTCGTTTTCAGGAATGAATGACATCTTGTCGAACGATGTCGTCTGCATCGCCAAGTCACCACTCCATTTACAGTTCGAAACTTTAAGTATTCGAAGCCCGAGTAAATCAATACTTCTTTGCCTTTCTGTGTTCTTGAAAACTCCATAGCTTGCACTGCCAAAAAGAAAAGGATTAATGAAATATAATATTTTACGTATTTATATACATATAAAAGAAAAGCATAATAAGCATAAAGTCTAGATTAATTAATTAGTGCTAAATTCTAAAGGAAAAAAAATTATGTACCAGATTGCTGAAAGGTACTTCTATAAAGTAGCAAAATCAAAGTATGCTTAAAATTTGCAGCCTTAAATTAAATATCTTTAAAACTGAATCAATAATATTTAAGAGTTACTTAACATTTTGAAATAAATATAACAAACATTTATTAGAAAACACTAATTTCCCACTTAATTTCAAAAATTTGAAGTATATAGTCATTTTTACTAAACATGGATTCTTTTACTTCAGTATTTAGCTGTAAATAGGATAAATAAAGACTAATTGTTTGTCTTTCAAATGAATTTAGCAGAAAATTAGGAGGAGTTAAAAAGCAATTTTAAACAAATACACCAGAAACCACTATTTGATTTAGTGGTGTATGTGATTATGGCAAAGCTTCGAGGGCTATCTTTCTAAGAGAAGGGATGTCTTCGTTTAGAACTTTCTAAAGGAAACTGGCTCGTATACACGTTGCACATGGGGAAAACCAGGAAAACACCCATGCAGCCAGCCCGTTAGCGAGATTCGAACGTCGGACCGAACTACCAGTGTTCAGCAACTTTACCGCTCGGCCGCTGGTGGGCCCAGAAACCTTGATTAAGAAAGGATTTTTTCTTTAAAAGAATAAATGTCTTAGAATAGTTTTTATGCAGTTTTACGAATTATTAAGAGTCTTAAAAGGAATGAAGCAAGAACATTTCATGAGACAGAAAAACAAGAACCTATCCGGAAGTCAAAAATTTTGAAATAAAGATTAACTCTTAAATGAAATGTCTTGATTAAGTTTACGAACACTTTATAATGGTAAAAAATGCAACATGTATAGGCAGAAAAAGTAAATCCATTAAGTAAATTACAAGACAAAGCATCAAAACGCCAGAAAGTAATCAGATAATCCAGGAAAAATATTAAGTATATGCGAAAGCAAATTTTCTGTCATCGACGCATTTTCATGTCCTCTGAATGTTAAGGAAAAGATTGCTGATGAAAATTTTAAAATTGCATTAAATGAATTAAATTCATTAAAATATGGTTCGTTCATAACTGAGTCATTATAAAAATCATTAAAATTATTTATTATACCCCACTTATTACTAAACAGTTTGTAACATGCTACAAACTTCTTTTTTTTTAAAACCGTGTGGTTAACTTCAGCATTGAATTTTCGCATTTGTATTATAGTGCAAGTATTAATAAACAAGTCTGGTGTGTGTATAAAAATATTAAAATATTTTCCATTAATTAAATTACATATTCAAGTAATCCATAATTTAATCACATATCCAAGTAATAATATAAACAAAGATTTAACTGTTGTATCGTTATTTTAAGATATTCGCTAGGGAAGCTTTTGAATTGGAAATTCTAATAAACAGTTAATACATATTTACTTCTGCTATAAAAAGGGCAAAAGTGTTTGCCTAAATTTGCTCAGACTATATAAATGTAAATAAGTAAAATACGATAACAGATACAATAACATATCCTACTGGCATAATTTAGTGAGCTAGTAAATGAGAAAGATTTCGGATGAAAGGATTAAGAAAACTCTTGATAAAAATTCTTTGAATTTGATGGGAAAAGCAGTCTAAGCAATACATAGTCTGAAGTAAAAAATAATAAATAATTAATATATAAATAAATTAAAAAATGCTTTCATGTAAACAAATAAAATGAGAAAAATATAGAATAAAAATTTTAAAGAAAATTCTCAGTAGCATTGATAAAATTTTCTTTCTTAACTTTAAAAATATTGCTTTTTTAAATATCCCATCATGAATTAAAGCTATCAGTAAGCTCGTCTTCCTTTATAATTAAAACGCATCTGGTAATTTCATAATGATAATTTATGTACTGTGGGTACACCAAATGTGAAAATAAGATCCTATTTTTAAACTTGCGGTAAAGTTCTGAAAGAAGAACATTTTTCTTCTTTTAAAGAACGTAACTTATATTTTATAAGAATATAATTTTTATTTTTATTTTATGACAACTGTATAACTTTTAACCTTTCTCGGACAACAAACAACACAGTTATTTCTCAATACATTAAATTCTTTTCAAATAACATGCATACTTCGTTTCTTTAAAAATTTAATATAAGAAGCTATTTTCCACCCTGCTTGCTAAATATATCTTTAAAATTTCTCTGAAAATTGTAATATGCGTTAAAATTATGAATATTTTTATTGTTATTTTTTAAATTATTAAAATTGGCAGTTACTAATATAAAAATACATAAGATCATGATAAATATACTCGTTGAAATTCAAATTAATTAAAAATAAATTAAAAAGAATTAATTTTTAAAAAGACGTATCAAAATAAACTTGAAAGTTTTATTATGGTTAAAGATGTAAAGAAATGCTAATGTGTATTAAGAGCAAACATGAGTCTATTAAGCTACTGTAATTTCAGATTGCGCAGAACATTGAATTATGAAAAACCCTAACTATACGTAAAGGTCAAAACCAATTATTATTCTCATAAATACAATAAAACAGTTAGAACTTTTAATAATAGGATTTTTTTATTCTTCAAACAATAACGTACTTATTGTTGCTTGAGTAATTTATATAAATATTTTTTTAATTACTAACTCAAGTAGGTTATACCTTTATATGTATATATAGGTATAACCTACTTGAGTTAGTAATTAAAAAATATTTATGTTACTTAGTACTAGACACATCTCAGGAAATCATTTGCTTCTATTTAAAAAGTCCCAACATTTCACTGGTTCAAAGATTTTAATGATAATTATTTTCAGTTATATCGAATATCAAAATCATTTCAAGTTTAAATCAACCCTGATAAAACTAATTAGATAAAATATATTTTGCGCTTTGCACATACATTATTGCTGAGAATTTTGTCTTATTTTTATTGCATTACATAAGCAACTTTTATTGCAGTAAAGGATCTTTCTGATAATTAGCAAGTAGTTACAAATACATTCTAAATGAATAAATCTACTTGAATGAATAAAAAATCACTTACCTCAGATTTTATTAAAAACGGGTAGAAATCCTAGGGAGACGTAATTTGGTGCTGGCTACGAAATCGAAAGTTCTCAACTAGTATCCGAACGTCAGTCACTCTTGAGTTGTGGGAATAAATGTGGTAAACATTATTTATTGCGAGTATGCCAGAATGAGTAAACCAGTATGGTCATTAACGCTGAACTGTAAGCTGGAAAAAAATAGTTGTACTGTAAACAAATCCATCCCCGGGAGGCTGAGAAAAGTCGTTGTGCAAATTCATTTTCTAGGAAACTATCATTTTTAGCATAGTAATTCGAAGATGAATTCCAAGCGCCACATGCTGGAGGTTGCAGGCATATGTAAACTTTCATATAAGCTTATAGCTTTTGTCTGCAAAGTCACATTGAGAAATGAAATAAAAATAACACAGATAAAAATAAAAATCTCTCTTCGAACGAAAGAAATTTTTGGCAATGGAGATTAAGGATTTCTTTCATACATTTCTTGAAATAGGCATCTAATTTGATTTTAAATAATAACAATTAAATAAAGGGAATGCTACTTTTAGTCAGCATACCTAAGTCCAAGAAGTTACTACTTGAAGGCATTTTAATTCATGAACGAAGAGAGAATTAAAATATTCCATCCTAGGTGTAAAATAATTTTTTTCTGCTCTTTGAGTAAATACCATTTCGCCAAATTTTTTACTAATGAAACATAATTATATTTATTTTCAGCCATATTACGTTTAAAATTGCATGTGAAGAATTTTATAATGATATTTTTCATTTTCACTTAAATGTACCAAAGTGCAATAAATAAATAAATAATAAAATGCATATTCATATTTATCATGGAAAATATTATAGCTAATCACGTAATCAAAAAGCAGAAAGTTTGTTTTCTTTCTAATAAAATAGACAAAACAGTAGTGATAAAATATGCAAACAGATATATTTCTGAGACATTAAAATTTAGATCTGAATACTCCGTTTACTATTATTACAAGTATAAATACACTTTATTGTGATAAAAAACATGTATCCTTTTCATTATGTGGGCTTTTATCATTGTGGGCTTTTATCAAGGTGGGCTTATATCAGTGTGGGCTTTTATCTGCGTGGGCTTTTGTCAATGTGCGCTTTCGTCGGTGTGGGCATTTGTCGCGTGGGCAATTATTACAGTGGGCTTTTTTTTGTGGGCTTTTGTCGCGTGCGCTTTCCTCCAGTGGGCTTTTGTCAGGGAACCGCGAATTTGAAGTGGAGCCAAGTTCTATTTAAACCAGAGGTAGAAACCTCTCAGGGTGAGAGAGCTTTTAGTCTCAGATCACGGTCACTCTATTCGACGTTCGCCTGACCAGCTAGCAGTTAAATTCTAAGCCATAGTGCTTTTACGTGATTGCTTATTGAAATAAATCCAAGTGCGTCAGTATTAGTAAATCTTGCTACGCACCATTTAGTTAGAGGCCAATCTCGCGTATAGCTCTGCGAGCAACGACTATTTAAGTTCTACTTAGCTTTAGTTGAAATATTATTTAATTGTTCATTTTAGACCCAAGTGTGGTCTCTTACTTTCTGTATCCCTCCCGAGTTGAGAAGTGGTTTGTAAATAATATTGATTTAATAAAAGAGGATTTTAAATCCCTTTCAAGTGCAGTTCTTCTACCAACTTAGTCACAGTATCCTACCACCAAACATAGCTGCATTCAGCTCCCTGTTCAAGATCAGGACTTTAAGCTGTTACGAAGATGTTTTCCAAGAATATGCACCGAACACTCAGTCCTGACAATGTAGCTTTGCTTAATACTTAAGTTATTTGCCCTCAATATGTGGTTTTTGGCTTCTGAAAGCACTTGTTTTTTCTAGATGCATGTAAAAAAAAACTGAAGTCGTTTCATCCCTGAGATATGGTGCATTTCTGCTGTGCATATGAGAATCCGAAAGTCCGAAAATGTTATGTTCTAGTTCTCCAATGAGAATCAAGTGCCGCTGCGGGTCATCTGGCATATATTAGCCATTGAGCACAAAGAAAGATCGAGGTTGTTTATTTCATTCGTCTGGCTAGTGAGCTGCACAAGTTTCACGTGCTTCCCTGAAACGGTTTAAGAAACTGCAGTCTTTTGCCTTACTTATGTCTGTGAAAAATATAAAATTATCATGTACTTTTCAAAAATCGTACACAGATGTCATTTCTTCTATTATTTTGTCAAGGAAATGTAATAAAGTTTTAAAAAGTATATTTTCTTTCTGCATATTTTTGTTATTTAAAAAAAATTTTTGTTGTTGAAAAATTCTCCTGATTTTTGAGTGTTATAGGTTGGCAAGTATGCAGTAAATTCCAACGAATACTGTATAATACATGACACTTCCTCTAGTATTTCTGCAATGGCTCCTGGCAATGATTTACCCAACACATTTTTCAGACAGCTAAGAGATTACGTTTTAGAAAAAAGAGTCACTGATTTAAAAAAAAAATTCCAACTAGAACATGTAGCGTATGCTCTTCAAAAGAAAAATGCAGCAAAACAAGGTATATTTCCAAACCATGTTCTGTAACATTACACAACAAGGTGATTGCTACACCACTTACCGTACCAAAAAGAAATATTAAATGAAATTCACTTATATAGCAAACCTTTATAAAAAGTTTATTTGCGCTGCTTCACTTCCATATTTCAGTTCTGAAATAAAGGCCGGTGACATCGGATAAAGTCTGAGAAAAGTGCCTTTCAATAATGTGTTAATAAGAAATAATATGTTAAATGTTAAAATGCATTTAGCAAATATCTTTTAATAAATCAGCTTTGATTTATTTACAGTAGTATTTTTATTTAAATTAATGGTTTGGAAATATTTATTATTTGAAACAATAAATAATTAGAAAAATCTGCAATTCAAAGACACTTCAAGTCTTAAGGTGTACTTTCTTTTTACTGATATATCCATGTGAGAGGAAGGTAAATTTTAGATTTAGAAAAATACACTATATTTCTACAGACACATTACATAAATTGTGTATGGTAATATGCATATGACTAGATGTATCATATAGATCAAGTACAGTTACAATTGTAATAATTGACAAAATTAATTAGTTTGCCTGTAGTATTCAAAATACAATTTTAAAATAATAATAATTTAAAAAAAGATAAAAGCAAATCAAATATATAAGAAATAATTTTATTTTTTAAATGAATTATTTCAAAAGAGTACATTTAATGGTAAATTTATGCTAATTACATTTATTGTCACCCTGTTTTTTTTTAAACGCTTGTTTTCCCTTAGAGTTTGAGTATGGGAAATGTAATACTCAAGAAAAAGTATGCCCTATGAGAGCTATTTTGCTTTCAACCAACCGAGATTTCTGTATGTTCACATTGGAGGCAGTTACAGTACATTGATTGACGTAATGATGTTAGCCATTATCACACTTTTGGTTCTTGAGTGGTTGTGGGGGAGAAGGTAGTATTTTTCTGTTCAATCTAAACAATAATTTCCCAAACATGGAATGGTATATTGCTCACACCTGCAATTCTCGTACTCCCATATAGTGGAAAAAAATTTAAAAAATGATCAAGCTCATGATTATTGATTCTTGTTTTTT
>KK118845.1:263657-283550 GCA_000611955.2 Stegodyphus mimosarum
TGGTGTGGATTCGCTTTTAAATAAACTTATATTAAAATAGGGAGCTCAGATAAAAGTAATCTATGGTCCGCTATTGTACAAGTCAAATTTTTGATCAAATGTGTATGCATTTGATAAGCATACTTTATCAATGAAAGTAAAATATCATAGAGTGGTTAAACAGGAACTTAGTCAAAATTTTCCTCAGTTATGTAAGAAATTACCATCAATGTTGGAATAGCTGTGTTAATGAACTTGCCAATGCACTATAATCCCCTGAACATGACACCAT
This sequence comes from Stegodyphus mimosarum, assembly GCA_000611955.2. NCBI lineage: Eukaryota > Metazoa > Arthropoda > Arachnida > Araneae > Eresidae > Stegodyphus > Stegodyphus mimosarum. The sequence continues at coordinate 263,929 of KK118845.1, forward strand.
TGGTAAAAGACCAGCTGAATTATTTCTTGGGAGGAAGTTAATTAGACCCCCAATAAACTATTTTTTGTTGAAAAAAGTTTGTAAGAATTTAAAATTTCAGAAATTGGTGGTGTGGGATAATGTGCAATTGAGATATGACCCACGTGAAAGAAAATCCATTTTCTCGTAACCCTATTGCATGCCTCGTTCAAACTCGTTAAGCTACTGATGTCGTCGCCTTAAAGGCATTATCTCGAATCTATCTAATCCAGAAGATAAAGGCATACAAAGTTTACATTGCGTATTTAAAGTAAATATGGTTTGTATGTTCATAATGGCACTGCTAGCGCCACACTTATTTGTCTAGGTGTCATCTTTCAGATTTACAGACATGCCTTCCAAATATCATTAATTTAGCACAGTTCCTCCTTGCTGTTGAAATTTCATTTTGCATAACTGTAAGCTGACTTCAGAGAGGTATTTTATTTGTTACACATGTTTTCCAGTTTTGTCCAATTCTCAGTTATTTTTTCACTTAACAGTTTTTTTAATGAAAAATAAAAAAAAATGCTGCGTGTTTTACTGAAAGATTTCCTTTTTCTACTTTGGTGAAAATTCATGCTTAGATGATACTATTGGGACCTATAAACCCGTAAAAAATTTATATTTGAAAATATGCAATCATATGGGCACAAAAAAGACTAATAATTTTATTTTATGAAATATTCTTGATATTTTCATGCATATTTCGTAAAGACGTGCATAAGTAAAGAATTTCATGCACATTTCATAAAGACATTGTATCCTCCCTTCCCCAGGTATGTAAAAGAATCTTGTGTAAAATGCAGTTCTCAAGTTCCCAGGACCTTATACCATATCAGGTAAATGCTAAATATTCACTAATTTGTTGCATCACATGAAAGAATTATGGAAAGAAACTGAACCGAATCTTGAAAACAATTTTAGTTTGATTTTTAAACAATATCTTTGTCTAAAGAACAACATTCTATGTTTCAGGAGATTTTAATCTTTTATGCAGATAGTCGGAGGGTATGATACCATTGATGTTCAAATCACGTTCAAGATGTACAAGAGATTGTTTTCATTTAACAGAAGTTTTTGTCCATTGCGAATAAAGATCAGAAACTCGACAACACAGTATTTGCCATCGATGTAGCGAAATTCAAGTAGAAAAAACACTATAATGAATTAACCACGTACCGGAGTCATGCGGAAGGCCGTTAGAAAAGAGAGACAATAAATAAAAAAAGTAAAATAATTAATTGAAATCAATTAAAATTAGTACATAAAATAATTAAAGTTAAAATTCAGCCACCTTTCGTGACATGAAATCACATCAATCTACAGCTGACTAGGCCATCTAAATCCCCGAAGGTCACGATAATAGTTACTATCACATTATCAAACGGACTGGTAAACACTTCACCATTCTGATAAATGGAGAAGCATCTGTAACTGGAATTGACCGTTTGAAGATAGCCTTCAGTACACAATAAGACGTATTATCAACAACTTCAGTTATTTCTAGTGAGAGTTTACGAGCGACTCTGGTTATTCCTAGTCAAAGTTCACCAACAGCACCAGTTATTTCCATCGATACAAACCCGACCACTAACTCAACGGAATCATCAAACGCAGTACTAGCTTTGCCTCAGAAAACAACTCCTCCAGCGGCCGAGCGGTAAAGACGCTGAACACTGGTAGTTCGGTCCGAGGTTCGAATCCCGCGAATCGGCTGGCTGCATGGGCGCTTTCGTGGTTTTCCCCATGTGTAACGTGTATACGAGCCAGTTTCCCTTAGAAAGTCCTCCACGAAGGCATCCCTCCCCTTAGGCAGATAGCCCTCGTGTGCTTTGCCGTAATTGAATAACCCTAACCTAACCTCCTGTTAAGGCAGTAACATTTAATCGCAGTTACATATGATGGGATAGTACCTACAGCACTTGCGAGAAATACTGTAGCAATTTAACTGTAACTGGACATTTGAACTGTTATTTAATTTCTAACTATTTATTTAACTGCATTTGTTGGAATGGTAATAGTTAAACGTATTTCCTCTTCAAATTGTTGAGACTACCTTCATGGCAACTACTACAGTAAAAGAAAAAGATAGATGAAAACAGGTATTGATTCGAGCGTTTGGCAACAGAGAGAAACTGAACGAAAACCGTAGAACTAGCATTTTAATTTAGAATTTTAACTTGAATTAAAGTTTTTGGGAGTTTTTTGAATCGGCTGTAATCGGATATTGTTGTTTAAATTATTATCATTTTAAACTCAAAATGTAATTAATATTGTGTAAATATAAAACTAAGAGAAGCTAAATCATGTATGATGATTATTCCTACGTTATGAATGATTCACAAAAGAGAACATTAGTTTTTTTTTTTTTTTTTTCCTAGCAGATATGCGGAACGTAATCCAGTGTCAAGAAAATCATCAAAGTGGTATGTCTTGAAATTTATTGAGCCCCTATATGAATAGATTTAACACTAATTGGAGTATATACTTCTTTTATTTAAAAGACACGCAATAATTTGGTGAATCGGAAGATACGTGATAATATTTTGTTTTGCCATGGATGACGATAAAACTGCCCAGCCGAATGCCGAAGCTAACAAGGTAAACGTGAAAATTTCGCCGTTTTGGGGTCAAAAGACCCGAAATGTGGTTTTTATCAGGCAGAGGCCCAAATTCAAATTAGTGGCATTAAGAATGAAGAAATGATGTTCAATTATTTGGTCGCCCAATTAGAACCTAGATTTATGGAGAATATCTGGGATATCATAAAAAACTCTACGAGGAACACATATTCGGCTGCTAAGGACCGATTACTCAACACTTTTAAGGAAAGTGAAAATCACCGTATTAAAGGTCTGCTCACCGGGTTGGAACTTGGCGACATTAAGCCTAGCCAGCTCCTTCTCAGAAATGAAATATCTGGGGGTAGATATGTCGGAAAATATTTTGCGACTTCTCTGGCTGAAAAAGATGCCAGACGCTGTGAAAAACATTCTAATGGCTAGCGACGAGACTCTGGACAAGCTGGCCACAATGACTGATAAAACTGTGGAGTTAAACTCAAGCCAGGAATCGGCTTCGATTAGCAAAAATACAGTGGTGGAAGAACTAAAGCAGAAAATTGCCTCATTAGAGCTCCAAATTGCCAGCATGACTGCCCAGAACTCCAGACCACAGACTCGCAACTTCCGTAGGAACCGCGGTAGCCGTTCGCAGTACCCTAAGAAAGAAATTTGATGAAAAAGGTAAATATTGTTATTACCATTTTAAATTTAGCGCTAAATGCCATCCTGAAAAATTTAAACAACATTGTGAATGGAAACAGTCGGGGAACATAAATCAACAGTAAACTCCGCGGCCAGTTCTACCTGCAAGCAGTTATATTTACCGCAAATTCTGGCTATATGTCACCGACAAAAATTCAGGATTATGATTTTTAGTGGATAGTAGAGCCGACATATCCTTGATCCTGGCAACTACAGCAGGAACTATGCCATGTTCCAATACATTATATGCTGCCAATGGCACAGCGATCGCAAATTATGGTGTAAAAACTCTAAATCTTCACTTGGGACTCAGACGACAATTTCAATGGCCATTTATTGTCGCTAAGGTTAACAAAGGTATCATTGGGGCTGATTTTCTGAATCATTTTCAAATACTTATTGATATTCATAACAGAAAATTGATCGATGGTGTTACTCAGTTATCCGTAAAGGCTGCAGTTAGGTCTATCTCAGATGAACACATCATCAGCACACTAAATAATAATCATAAATCAAAGTTTTATGAATTATTTAAATTTTGCCCAGACTTAACTAAGACATATGTTTTCAGTACCTCAAGTAAACATGATGTGAAGCATCACATATCAACCAAAGGGGTGCCTGTGCATTCACGAGCCCGTTCACTCGATCCTGAAAAATTTGCCTTAGGCAAGCAAGAATTTCAGTTCATGCTGGAGTAGGGAATCGTTCGAGCATCAAAGTCACAATGGGCTAGTCCCCTACATTTAGTCAGTAAAAAGAATGGAACAGTTAGAACCTGCGGGGTCTATAGATGATTAAATGACCAAACCATACCTAACCGTTACCCGATCCCAGAATTAAAGATTTTGATCTTATCTTGCAGGGTAAAAGTATATTTTCAAAGATTGATCTAGTAAAAGCATACTATCAGATACCAATCGTTGAAGAAGATAAAGCAAAGACCACCATAATTACCCTCTCGGGTTATTTGAATTCAATATTATGAGTTTCGGTCTCAGAAATGCACCGGCTACCTTTCAGCGTTTTATTAATGAAGTTTTATTGGTTTTAGATTTTCTATTCCCATGTTTAGACGATGTGCTAATAGCATCATCACCTGAGAATGAACACAAAAAATATCATCAGAGAGTGTTTAAGATTGTGTTTCTGGATTATCTGAATGCTGCTAAAGGATCATGTCCCCTGCCTAACAAGGTCCATGTCATCTTAGATACCCACTGCCTGTGACCCTACAAGACTTGCGTACCTCCTTGAGCATGATAAATTTTTATCGCAGGTATTTGATTTGAGTAATACTGCTCAAACACAGGCAACACTGCGGAAGTTTTTAAAGGGGGCAAAAAAGAAAGATAAAAGAAAAGTCCTATGGCCTGAGGAGGCAATAACACAATTTGAAAAATGAAAGTATGATTTAGATAATGCTGGCTTTTTATGTTTTCTCTCAACTGGACTTCCGTTATCATTGTGCAATGATGCATCAGACTGGGCTATTGACTCCGTACTACAACAATTTGAAGCAGGAAACTGGAGATAAATTGTTTTCTATTAAAAGAAATTGAATGACGCTTAGAAATCTTACAGCACCTAGGATCGTGAACTCTTGGGTGTATACCTGTCATCAGTGAAACATTTCAAGTATGTGCTAGAAGGTAGAGAATTTGTAATTGTAACGGGTCACTAGCCATTGACCTTCGCCTTAAAGGAAAAAAAATCCCCGAGACAACTGCGTCAACTCCAATACATTTCGCATTTCACCACAGATATTCAACATATTAGTGGACAAGAAAACTTGGTTGAGGACACTTTATTACGGATCTTTGTTATTGATTATGAACAAATTAGAACAAATTACAGATCCAGAATTGAAAGATCTAACGGAAAGTGACACGACACTTAAAATTTAACCAGTTACTTCCATCTTCAAAAGTTTTATGGTGGGATACCTCACAAAAGAAGAATCGGCCTTATATTCCAGCTAGTTTCAAGATAAAACTTTCTGATCCAATTCATGGTTTTTCACATCTTAGCATTAAATCTACTATTAAACAGATAAGTGCTAGTTTTGTGTGGGCTGGATTGAAAAAACAAATAGAAAATTAGGTCCAAGCAAAATTGGGTTCACAGATAGAAAAAATGTAAAGTTACTAGGCAGACTAAATCTAAATTTGTGGAATATCTAGAACCAGATACCCGTTTCAGTATAGTGCATATCGATCTCATCGGCCCATTACCCCCTTCAAATGAGTATGTATGTTGTTTAACTTGCATCGATCGATTTACAGGCTGGATGGAAGTCATCCCATTACCCTATATCACTGCAGAAGTTGTAAGCAAAGCCTTTTACGAACATTGGATTTTCAGAATTGGCAGCCCACATAACATTATTACGAATCAAGGAACACAGTTTCAATTACAGTTGCTCAGGAGTTTGACTATAATATATCGGGCTAAAGTCCTTCACACTACAGCGTACCATCCCCAATGCAACGGGAAAGTTGAGAGGCTTTTTAGAACGTTGGAGACTGCTATAAAAGCGCATAGTAATGCTCAGTGGATTGAAACACTACCAACAGTTCTGTTGGTTTTCAGATCTGCTTTACGATGTGACAAAAACCACTCGATTGCCCAAATGATATATGGGACAAACATTAAACTACCTGGTGAATTTTTTGATCCATCCAATTTCAAAGTTGACCTTCCTACCTTTGTGAGTAAGCTACTAAACTACACGGATAACTTAAAACTGATAAAAACACGGCGTGCTACCTATAAGAAAGTTTTTGTCCACAAAGCTTTAAAGTCATGCTCGCATGTTTTTGTGAGAACAAACAATGTGAAAAAGCCACTTGAACCAACTTATACGAGATCTTTTCAAGTATCTGACAGAAATGAGAAATATTTTTGTGTGCTCGTTAAAAGCAAAATAGTTTATATTTCTTTTGAAAAACTCCGCATGACTCCGCATGCATGCTAGCTACTGATTCGGATGCTGTACCTGACAAAGTGATTGTGGATGTGGCGACATCATTCGCGTTGATGAAGCGCCATCAGCGAAACTTCTCTCATGCGTTTTTCTTTTCACCAGAGTGGCAACAGTAAGCCTTCAACAAGAAAAAGAACATTGACTGATTTTCTGTCTGTATTATTCCATATCCAAAAAATGTAAATAAATATTAATCTTCTTGGAGTCAGAACGACGTTTAAAGTTTCCTATGTTCCAAACTTCCACACTGGTTTACCCGGATGCGATCCAATTCACAGGCCATATATTCCTAAAGAATTTCGAAAACAATTATTTTGCTCTATACATAACTTATCCCATCCTGGAATTCGTGCAACAACGAAGTTGGTGACAAAAAGATTCATCTGGCCTGGCATAAACAAAGACTGTCAGCTGTGGTCTAGAGCATGTTTGCAATGCCAACGAGCCAAAATACACAAACATACCCATGCTCCGGCTGCTGAATTCAAAGTCCCCAGTCAACGTTTCAAGCACCTTAATATCGATATTATTGGCCCCTTACCATCTTGGAAAGGTTTTAGGTACCTGGTTACCATCATCGATAGATTCACTAGGTGGATCGAAGCTGTACCTCTGGAAGACCAAACCGCAGAGTCCGTCGCCCATGCCCTCATCACGACTTGGATTTCGAGATCTGGAATTCCAGAGAAGATAACGTCTGACTAAGCTCGACAATTTGACAGCCAACTCTTCAGATCCTTGAACAAATACTTAGGCTTCAAGGCTAATAGCACCACGGCTTATCACCCACAGTCTAATGGTTTAATTGAACGACAACATCGAACCTTGAAAAACAGCCTAAAATCCCACCTGCAAACGTCAAATTCTTGGACTGACGTTCTACCTTTGATTCTTCTTGGCATTCGATCCGCCATTAAAGAGGATTTGCATTGTTCTTCTGCTGAACTTGTGTACGGTGCACCAATCTGTTTGCCTGGAGAATTTTTCAGTTATGTCCCCACTGTTACGCATTCAGATTTTATACAAAAATTGCAAAGTCACATCCAAAACCTAAAACCAACACCGACAACCAGCCATGAAAAAAAAACAATTTTCGTACACAAGGACTTAGCAAATTGTTCACATGTATTCATCTATAATAACATGATTTCATCTTCTCTTCAACCAGCCTATCTAGGACCATATTTAGTTAAGAAACGTTTCGAGAAATTTTTCGATGTGGAAGTTTCAGGTAAAATTAAAAGGATATCGATAGATAGACTGAAACCATGTTTCAGCCTCAAGAATGAAATAACAGCAAATCTCCAGACACACGAAGCTGATAACTCCAAAATCTCACCTCCACTTCCTAGAGACAATGATTCTTCCAAAGGTATTCATCCTAGAAACACAAAAGCTGGACGAAGGGTGAGATTTCCTGCATACCTGAAAGATTACAAGGTATAACGCTATCACTGGCAAGGGGGTGTGTGGCGACATCATTCGCGTTGATGAAGCGCCATCAGCGAAACTTCTCTCATGCGTTTTTCTTTTCACCAGAGTGGCAACAGTAAGCCTTCAACAAGAAAAAGAACATTGACTGATTTTCTGTCTGTATTATTCCATATTCAAAACATGTAAATAAATATTAATCTTCTTGGAGTCAGACCGACGTTTAAAGTTTCCTATGTTCCAAACTTCCACAGTGGATAACAAAGCTAACCAACATTCAAGCGAAAAGTTTCCCAAGCTATCGACGACAGCAAAACTTTTAAGACAAGACCCGTTTCGGTAGATAAATAGAATTGTCTGTCCGGTTTCGATATTGAAATTAATCGTACAGCTGTCTTTCCGTTCCTCACCATGTATACTTAGTGTCGTAAATTAGTTACTGGTGAGGGAGTAATTGTGAAAAATTGTATCTTTCAAATATTTGCAAACGTAAGTTATTATTTTGTTTATATTTTATTTTTACCTTTGAATGATGCGGGATGAAATTCCTTTTGACGTATTGGTAACTGTACGATTTTTAATAGTCAAATTATGGCAACAGTAAGATATTGCTGTTCTACTCGTTTTTCGTTAAGAGTAAGTTATGATTTGTTTTTGAGATTAAAACATCTTTTTGTGATATTTAAAGATGTACATATTGAGTTTCGATGTGCCTACGGTGTAATAAATGTGTTTTATCAAACAACTTAGAGTTTTAATGAATCGTTATTAATTGGAATATTTTTGAGAGGCAATTATTTGTCATCTGGCGTCCGCGAGACAAGACTGGAACTGCAAGTAAAAGTAAGCAATTTGTTTTCATTATTTTTAAGTATGGAAGCTTTAAAACTAGCACGTAAGCAACATCTTAGAACATTTTCTAAATCGTGTAATGAATTTGATCAAAGAGAAAATAATTTAAGTGAAGAAGAAAAATTTTAGAATTAAGGGCTATTCAAGAGAAATCAAAATTAATGATTTCAGCTGAAAACGATTTTGAGCAAGAGCTATTTAAACAAGTTATAGATGAAAAAATTATCGAAAAAGAGATTGATGAGTCAGAATCATATTTAGGTAGATGGAGAAAGTTAGAATATAAGATGAATAAATTATTGCAAGTATCAGAACAGAAAACTTCTAGTTTACATATAGGATGTGTGTCAATTTCACAAAATTCCTAATACAATGTTACATTATCCCAAGATAAAATTACCAACATTTAATGGTGATTTAAAAGAATTGGCTTAATTTTTAGGGACAATTTAAGAAAATTGATAAGGACACTGATATTGATAATCAAGATAAATTTACATATTTATCCCAGGACATGCAACAAGGTTCTGTTGCACAAGAATTAATTAAAAGTTTCCCTCCAAGCGGCAAGAGTTATGAGAAAGCTGTCAAAGAATTACATGCGTGTTTTGGAAAGGATGAATTATTAATTCAACTTTATGTAAGAGACTTATTTGCTTTAATACTTCAAAAGCAAAACACATCAGGGTGGGTTTTAAGAAAATTTTTTGACTAGTTGAAATCTAAGCTTCGTGCTTTGGAAGTTCTAGGGGTTACTACAGATAAATATGTAGCCATGCTTTTTCCTCTTGTTGAGTCTTCTTTGCCTGGTGAGACACAGATCATGGAAACGTTATCGAGCAGTTAATTGTAGATCTAGAGATTTAAATGCAGAATCCGTAGAAATTTCTGAGCAGTCAAAAGTAATCGAGAAGAGTGATCTAGATTATTTATTTGAATTTCTTCAAGTTGAAGTAAAATCTCTAGCTTCCTAAACATTTGATCAAAAGAAGCCAGGAAAATATGATAGCAAATGCAGCTTTAAAATACTAAATTGAAATTTTGCAATCCATGGCGTGTGTCTAGTACTTCCGAACTGCTTACATCAGCTCAAGGACAAAAATAGTGCATATTTTGTTCAAATCTTCATAATTCTTGGGAAAGTAGGGATACAAAAAAAAAAAAAAATAAAATAAATAAAACCTCTAAATGAGAGAGAAGCTATTGTTGAGAAATCGCGTTGCTACTTTCTCTGTCTTAAGCATGGACATCGAGTAATGAAATGTAATGAGAAATCGAGTTGCGTATTATGTGGGAAAAGATATCATGTACTTCTGTGCAGAAATATAGCTGCAGTAAGTGCACAGCATTCTAATAAAAAGGAAACTGAGTATATCAAAACTGATTTAGAGAGAGATCAGGCACTTGACAATGTATCAAGTGCTCCTAATCTTATGTTACAAACATTAACTGTGATTTTAAGATGCAATGGTAAAAATGCAAAACTCGAGCCATTATTGATTCTGCTTCTCAGAGGTCTTTACATTTCAAGTAACACAGCTAAAGAGATGGGGTACAAAGCCTTAAGAAATGAATACCTTCAACACTCACTGTTCGGAGGAAGTAATATTAAAGTGTATAAACATGATGTGTTAATGATATATTTATCAAATATGATGTATACATATAATTGTCATTTCGAAGCGATAAGCCAACCTGCAATATGTGATACCATGCCACCAGTAGCATTGGAATTGTGTCTAAAAGAACTTGCAGACTTAAGCATTTATTATCCTCTGATCAGGAATGTGAGCCTATTGAAATTTTAATTGGAGCTGACACAGCACGCAGGTTAATGACCGGTTATAAACTTCTACCCAGTGGTCTTGCAGCCATTGAAACAAAACTAAGGTGGACGGTTATAGGTCGCATCCTAGCAATGTCGTCCAATGAGAGTTCAACTTTAATTTCAGTGTTAAATAAAGATGCTTGTATAACAGATTTTGGATATTAGATAGTTTGATAGATTATTCAATCCATCTGTTGAATAATTTGAAAGAAGTACGCTAGAGGGCGCTGATGCCCGTGTTGTTGTAGAGTAGAACTAAGGTTTGTTTATGTTGAATCGGCGACCTAAAAATACACTCTGTACACAGTTCATTTAAATATTGTTATAATGTTAAAAATTTGTGAACCACCATCACCTTATCTAGAAGCCCATTTCTATATGGTGCATGCGGTGTAAAGATATGATTTTTGGAAACTTTGGGTGTTTCGATTTGGATTAATGGAAAGTTCATATTCAAGGGACAATGAAATTCCAAATTAAGATAGGAAAATCTTAAATTAATTATTTAATGATTGTTTAAGGTAAATTAGTAAATATTTATTATTGCTTTCTTGGGTGTATTTAAATTAAATACAACGGAAGGTAAGTTAGACAAATTGAAACGCAAACGTTCCACATTGAGATCGTTTGTTACAAAGTTAACTAAAGAGATTAAAGATAAATTAAAACTTGAAGTAGAGAAAAATTCGATAAAAGAATTACGGGAATTTATGAATTATTAAAGAAACGAAAAATAATTTGAGAACGCTTGACGATGAAGTACAAGAGTTAATTGAAGAAGATTATAGTTTAAGCGAAAAATATTGTTACGGATTTCATATTTATTTAGAATTGTAATTAAAATTGCTTTGCCCTTGCAACGCAGACGACTTTTGAAGAGAAAGCTACGTCGGAAAAATATAAATAAAACAGCGCGTGCATTTAATGTTTAATAAATAAATAACTCGTAATTACTGATGCCATCCAGAAAAATCGAGATTGTTCTAGTGATTATTACAAAAGCTTGTAAAAGCCGAATTGAAACACCTCAGGTTAGTTGTAATTGTGGCTGTTTTAAAGCGAAGTGTTTGTTTACTTAATACTGTGATTTATTGTAGCGAATTCGCTGTGAGATTGGATTAACTTTATCCGAAGTGAATTCTGTTTAAGGTTTGAGATATTGTGATATTGTACTAATATCTCTGAAGAAATATTTCAGCACTTTGATTTATTTCTTGTGGAAAGAATAAATTTTTGTTAACTTTTTAACGACTTGTGCATTTAATCCATAACGAACCCATACCCACACAACAATTTTCGGTGTCAGGAATTGGAATTTTGAATGTCATTAATTAGAGCAATGGAAGAACAATTACGGCAATTTATAGCAGTCTTTGCTGCATTTCAAGAGAAGATGAAAGCTGGTTAAGAATCAGTTAAAGAGGAGATGAAAGCTGGTCAAGGATCTGTCAAAGATGAAATGAAGGCTGTTCAGGAATCTGTTAAAGATGAGACGAAAACGGTTCAAGAAGAGATGAAATTGGGTCAAGAATTCGTTAAGGAAGGGGTGAAAGCAGTTAAAGAGGAGATACGTGCATAACAGAAAACAAATTTCAGGCTATGGAAGTCAGAATAGAGGCTGTTGAAGACAAAGTTAGAAAAAATTCAAGGAAGAGTTTCTGCTGTGAAGCAACGAATCGAAGGAAGAGTTTCGGCCGTCCAAGAGCTAATCGAACAACAAATTGAAGAAAACGTTTTTATCGTCCAAGGACATATCGAACAAGAAATTGATAACAAGGTTTCTGCAGTTGCTAAAGAAGTTGATACCTTGAAGAAATTCGTAGCGACGGCAGGGAGCAATAGTGATGGTTTTAAATTCTTACCAATGCCTGCTCGTTCCTCTCATTGAAGCTGTCTATCTACGATAGGAAGAACTCTTGGCAAGTTTATAAGACGTAATTTTCAATAGTTGTGGATGCGAATGGATGTGATTCCCAAGCAAAGGCCTGCCATCTTACCGTTTCTCTAAGCGCAGATGCAGCGGATATCCTGCAGACTCTTCCCCAAAACCAAAGACTAGACTTCGAAGCTCTGTCCGGCGCATTGGAGCTGCGCTTCGGGGAGAAATGTTTGAAAGACTACAATAGACTTCAAATAACATCCCGTCAACGGAAAGTCACCGAAACACTCCAAGAGCTCGCCACGGATGTTGAAAGGCTGTCCCGTCTCGCCTTTGCGAAGTGTCCCAGAGAAACAAGGGAAATCTTGTCCGTTCAGTACTTTATCGACGGCATCCGGGATCCTGAAATACAGAAAGCATTGCGAATGGCTGATGTAAAGGACTTAGAAAGTGCTCTGGTGTACTCCATGCAATTCGAGGCAGGCCAGCAAGCAACTCGCAGAGACCGACACGCAATCAGAACTGCGAAAGTCCAAGAGCAAATGGATCAAATGGCTGCTCGCCTAGATGATTTAACAAGACAATTGAACGCCTTGCAGCGGAATATTGGTAACATAAAACCTACCGTAAAGTGCTGGAAATGCGTACCGTAAAGTGCTGGAAATGCTCAAATGTGATGCTAACATACGAAGAAACTGCAGAACACTCCAGGGCACGGATGTTAAAACAGTGCCTATCAAGAAGGAGAGAAAGCTAATTTGTGGCCATCTCGAGGAGCGGAGGTTGCCAGATAATGAAAAGCGCCAGTTTAAAGCACTTCAGATTTCTGCAGTGAGTGGCGGCAGTAACGGACTTTTCATCATGGGACACATCAATGGAGTTCCTTGTAATATAACCATAGATACAGGAGCCAATATTACCATCATTCGAAAAGATGTGGCTGAACAATTGAAAAGCAAACTCATCTGCACGCCGCCCTGCGTTACCCTCCAGACTGTTTCAGGCGAGAAAATCGAAATCGAAGGAAAGTTAAACGTTAGCATCACATTTGGAAGTGCCGCTTACCATCACAGGGCATAGGTAGCAGAAATTACAAAGCCTTGCATACTCGGTTTGGACTTTCTAAGAAAATACAATTTTTCTTTGGACTTTAAAAATAACCAACTACATTTTGCCTCTGAGGACATAACCTTATTCGGGATTAATGAGGAATAAGTGAAATCTGTCCACAAAATCATAGCTCAAGAGGATATCACAATACCGGCAAGAACAGAAATTTTATTTCCTGGATCGATAGCCGAAAATAGGTCATGGAACGGTGTCATATAATATCCCAAGAATTGTAATAGCCCTAAAGGTCTACTAATAGCGTCAGCACTCGTCGACCTGTCGAGGACCGTTATCCCGGTGAGAGTTGCCAATGTAACTCACAAGACGAGAGTTATTAAGAAAGATGAAGTGGTTGCAGAATGTACTCCAATAACCAGCATTGAAAGAAAAAGTATTGAGTAGAAAATTAAGTAGTCGTTGCTCTCAGAGCTTTAAACGTGAGGTTGGCCTCTATTCTAGACTATCAATGGTGCGTAGCAAGATTTGACTAATACTAACGCACTTAGATTACTTAAATAAGTATTAGAGTAACAGAGCTAAGGCTTAGAACTTAGATACTAGCTAGTCAGGTGAACGTCGAACAGAGCCGAAGTGATCTGAGTGTGTGAGGCTCTCACACACTGAGAAGTTCCTTGTTAACCTTTAAATACAAAACTTGGCTCCACCTCAAATTAGCATAAAGCTGATTCTAAGTGCTCATTCTAACGGGAAGTTGAAATAAGAGTTCACAGGAAAGAGAAATTAACATAAAACTTTGTTAGTTTAACTAAAACCATACAACATCCCAGAAACCGTGTCTTCAGAGAGCATTACATCGGAGTTATTGCAGAATGTGCAATTAAACGATGAAGAAAGGAAGGCTGCCGAGCGTGTCATTAAAGATCTTCAAGATGTTTTCTCCCACTCGTCTTCTGACATGGGTTGAACCAGTTTGACTCAACATACAATCGATACTGGTGATCATACACCAATAACGGAACATCCAAGACGTCTGCCGATTGCGAAACAAGAAGAAGTAGGGACACTTTTATAGGACATGCAAGAAAGCAATGTCATCGAGCCTTCAGCAAGTCCCTGGGCATCTTCTATCGTCCAGGTGAAGAAGAAAGACGGGTAAACCAGATTTTGAGTTCACTATCTCCGGTTGAACGAGGTTACGAAGAAAGACAGTTACCCTCTTCCTAGAACTGACGACATTCTGGACACTCTTACTGGAAGCAAACACTCTTTCTAGCAAGTGGTTCTTGACACTTGATTTAAAGAGTGGATATTGGCAGGTAGAAATACATCCTGATGATCTAGAAAAGACGGCATTTACTACAGGACAAGGACTTTGGCAGTTCAAGGTGATGCCGTTTGGATTATGTAATGCGCCGGCTACATTCCAACATCTAATGGAGACTGTTTTAAAAGGTCTTTCCTGCGAAGCCTGTCTGATATACCTGGACGACATCATCACCGTCGGGAAGAGTTTCGAAGAACATCTGAAAAATCTTAGAAAGGTGCTTCAGAAACTGAAAGAAGCCAATCTGAAATTGAGTCCTGCTAAATGCAAGTTATTCAGACAGGAAGTGACTTACCTCGGATATGTCATCTCTGCTGAATATGTGCGCACGGATTCTGAAAAAGTGTCAGCAGTTAAAGACTGGAGACGTCCCGAAAATATCCTCCAGCTGAGAAACTTTCTAGGGCTTTGCACCTACTATAAGAGTTTCGTGAAGGATTTTTCTTCCATTGCAAAACCCCTTCACAAGCTGACAGAGAGTAAGCAAAAGTTCGCGTGGACAAACGACTGTGAGTATGCATTTAAGAACCTGAAGGAAGCTTTAACATCTGCTCCAATCCTGACGTATCCTCAGCTCGAAGAACCATTTATTCTCGACACGAACGCGAGTAACGAAATGGTCGGCCCTGTTTTGTCTTAAAATATAGAGGGCCAAGAACGTGTAGTGGCTTACTGGAGCAAAAGTCTGTCTAAACCGGAGAAGAATGACTGCGTCTCCAGGAAAGAGTTGCTCGCCATAGTCAAAGCCGTAGAACATTTTCATCATTATGTATACGGCAGAAAATTCCTCCTCCGCACGGATCATACATCATTGGCCTGACTTTTAAATTTAAGAATCCCGAGGGTCAGATAGCCAGGTGGATACAGAAACTCCAAGAATACGACATCGCTATCCATCATCGAAAGGGATCATCACATGGAAACGTAGACGCCTTGTCTAGAAGACCTTGTCCAGCAAACTGCCGATATTATTCCAGGGTCGAAGCTAAATACCAACTGGTTAAGGCAGTCGCACGACAAATTACATCAGCATCGGCTGATCCAGACCCATGGAGTGACACTTTACGGAAGACTGGGACGCCTGATGCATACCTTAGGTTAACAGGCATATGTCCCTCGCCCTCCCCATTGTCTGTTTCTATACAGCTCCACCAGAGCCGAGGGAGCTGTTTAATGGAGATCTCAAACAGAAAACCTACCTGGCAGGACATTTCGAGCTATAGTTCCACGACAAAACAATATTGGGCTCTCTGGGACTCACTCCATATTCGAAACGGCGTCTTGTATCGGAAATTCGAATCGGATGATGGAAAGACATTCCGATGTCAGCTGCTACTCGCAAGATCCCGGACGTCCTTAAAGAACTACATAGCAGCCGCGCAGGAGGCCACTTCGGAATAATGAAGACCTTGCAGAGAGTTTGGGAACGTTTCTACTAGAATAATGCAAAGCATGACGTGCAAAAGTGGTGCCGATCTTGAGATGCCTGTGCAGGTCGGAAAGGACCGAAGAAAGGCAGCCGAGAGAAGCTACAACGTTACAATGTAGGAGCATCTTTTGAACGTATTGTCTTTGACATTTTAGGACCTCTGTCACGAACTGCTGTCGGCAATAAATACATCCTCGTTGTCATTGAGTACTTCACCAAGTGGCCTGAAGCGTATCCTATTCCTGATCAAGAGGCTATTCGGAGTGCCTTTTCAGTTACATTCCGATCAGGGAAGGAATTTTTACCTCGGCTGTAAACAAAGAACTCTGCAAGCTACTCGGCATTGACAAAAATACGCCTTTACATCCCCAGTCGAACGGCATGGTAGAGAGGTTTAATCGAACCATCCTCAATAACCTGTCATTAGTGGCTTCCAGGAACCAACAGGGCTGGGACTGGCTTACTGAAGTTCTGTCTACGAGACTACCGGCTATTCTCCATCTCAGATGCTCTTCGGTCGAGACCTTCGTCTGCCATGTGATCTTTTGTTTGGTCGCCCTCCGGATGCGCCTTCATCGCCTGAGGAATACATTCAAGATCTCCAGACCCGGTTTGAAGTGATGCACAACTTTGCGCGAGAGCGAGTCAACTTGGCAACGGAACAGATGAAGACCCGCTACGACACGAGAGGTACTGGAATCATTTCAACGAAGGTGGGGTTATGGAATGCGACTCGTAGAAAAGGACTTTCCCCGAAACTACAGTCACCTTGTTACGGTCCTTACACAGTCCTAAACAGGCTGAACGACGTCGTAGTTCGGATCCGTAAGTCATCGAACTCTAAACCTAAAGTCGTTCATTACGACAGGTTATTTCATTACTATGGCCATAGTACGCAGTGTATATAATTGTAAATAATAATGTAAATAGTATAAGACCATGGTCCTGTTTGTATTTAGTATTTGAAATGTATTTGATAGCATTTGTATTTGATGGTATTTGTATTTAGTATTTGAATTGTATTTAGCGTTTGATAGTATTTGGTTTCCTGAAAGTTACTTATTGCAATTATTGTTTATTTTGTTATTGTAATAATGTTTATTATAGCACTGAGGCCTTAGTTGTAAGTTTGGCTTCCTGTCCAAGGATTGTACTGCCCGGGACATGCAGTCCTTGGAAAGGGGGCAGGGTTACAGATTTCATATTCATTTGGCTATTTATTTAGAATTGTAATTAAAATTGCTTTACTTTCCCCTGCAACGCAGACGATTTTTGAAGTGAAAGCTACGTCGGAAAAATAAAACTAAAAGAGCGCATGCATTTAATGTTTAATAAATAAATATCTTTTTATTATTGTTGCCATTCAGAAAAATCTAGAAACATCGAGATTGTTCCAGTGATAATTAAAAAGGCTTGTAAAAGCCGAATTGAAACACCTCATGTTAGTTGTAGTTATAGCTGTTTTAAGCGAACTGTTTGTTTACTTAATGCTGTGATTGTAGCGAATTCGCTGTGAGATAGAATTAGTTTATGTGCTTTAAAGTGAATTCTGTTTAAGGTTTGAGATATTGTGATATTGTACTAATATCTCTGAAGAAATATTTCAGCATTTTGATGTATTTCTTTTGGAAAGAATAAATTTTTGTTAACTTTTTAACGATTTGCGCATTAAATCCATAACGAAGCCGTACACACGCAACAATATAATGACATATGTATGTAGTCAATCTGTGCTTGTAGTCAAATTAAGCAGTTTCTAAATGCGGTACCGCCGACGTTACCGCAGTACCGCCAACGCAGAAACCTCAAAGTTCTGATTTAAACCAGTTTAGTGGTAATGAAATTTTGCAGGTAAGATAATAGTACGTTGAAATTACCAAAATTAATGATTGAGAAATTTTTGGGAGATCCCAAGCAATGGAATGAATTTTGAAATAGTTTCGAAAATTCGATAGATAAAAATGAAACGCTCCCAAAAGTAAAAAAATTTTCATATTTAAAAACATTCTTAACGGGACAAGCTTAGAATGTTGTTTCAGGTTTTGAATTAACAGAAAGTAATTATGATAGTTGTGTTGCATCGCTAAATGACAGACATGGTCGAAAAGACCTGATATTCATTCATGAAAATAAAATTCTCAATTTGAAAGTCGTTAAACATTCTGCGAATGTAAAGGCTTTACGTAAGCTGTATGACGATTTAGAAGTTTCGATTCGTAATTTAGAAGCTTTAGACGTAACTTCTGGCTCATATAGTCATTTGCTAATTCCAATATTATTAAAATTAATTTCGGAAGATTTAGTTTTGGAATTTAATCAGCAAAGGGGATCGAAAGATAAAGTTGAAGTTTCAGAATTAACAAAATTTGTCAAAACAAAAGTAGAATGCAGGGAAGTTTCAAATTTAGTGTTAAATTAAAGTAAAAATTATATACCTCCGCGATTCGATCAATCAAAATATGAAACTAGAAAATATGTAAAAAATACACCCACGGCTGAATTTCATACTTCAGTTAACCGAAGATGCATCTTCTGTGATAATTTGCATGAGCCAGTTAAATGCGAAGTGAACGTTTCTGATAAATTAATTAAACTAAGATCCGAAAACCGCTGCTATTCTTGTTTTAAAACATTTCATACATCAGAAAAGTCTAGAAACAAAACTAAATGTGATAAATGTGGCGGAAAGTATCACAATGAATCGATTTGTAACAATTAAGTTCCTTCTAAATAAAAAGTCAGAACAAAGTTATTCCGAAAATGAATCTGAATCTCTGAATTCTGAGAAAAGAATTAGAGCTCAAAACTTAAAATTGACTGCTTCTGTTCCTCAATGTGATAATAATAATGACTGTAAGTATTATTACAAACTTGTACTGTTTATGCTTGCCCTAAATATAAATCAAAATTAACCAGATTAATTCTAGATCAAGGCAGTCACAGATCCTTTATAACGAAAAATTCGCCGCCTATTTAAAAATTACACTGGTGTGGAAAAATTAAGGACGAGACGGTTTTTTTCAATATAACTTTGTACAAAAGCTTTCCAAATCAACACATTTAACACCGTAAGGTCCCCAATACGTTAGGACATGAGTAATGTAAGCAACACTTACTAAAAGAGAAATCAGAGGGATAAAAAGAAGCTTTATTGAAAAAGTAGCATGGAGCGCAATGCGACTGAAGGCCGAAACATCCCTGTGATGGGTGTCCAGCAAGAAACATCCGGTCTTTAATAGGGGAAGATGAATTCTGGAATGTTGTTTATTGCGAAAGAATTAAAATATCTGACGGACTATACGCAGTCAGTTCTATGTTTGGTTGGGTGGCTGCTGGAATCGAGAAAAATAAAACCAATAAAAATTGTTCTGAAAATTTAGCGATAATGACAAACACTGTTGTGTTAAAAGATTTAAGAGGTTTTTGGGAATTAGAACACATGGGAATTAATGATTCTAATGAATATTCCGATATTGACTGCGAAATAATAGACCAGTTTGAAAGAAATTTGCAGTTTAAAAATGGTAGATATGAG